>JARFJB010001218.1:2410000-2417500 GCA_036346205.1 Vesta saturnalis | reverse complement strand
TGACGAAATAGCCATTCAATAGCAATCCTTGACCGATTGTCACCCATTCTGTCTCGGCCGTTTGGGATGAGCTCAACAGTGTTCTCACGGATAAAGTTTCTGCGGAAAACAAGACTACAAGCACCACGTATCGTATGGCATTCCCTAAAGTGGTTTAGAAACGAGTGCCCTTCGGAAGACATTTCGTTGACACCGTAAAAGTGCATGGCCGGTAAAGCGCCGGCATAATTTTGATTTTGCGTAGTGTTACAGAGGTAAGGGAAGTGTCCTTATGAGCCCCGAAAATTAAAGGTTTTAGAGAGTTTGGCTAGGGTCATGGGTAGAAAATTTAGCCAACAATGAATTTTATGCTGTTGTCGCAGGTGAGTGACATGATTTTATTACCGTTAGATATGATGTTGGGATTACAAGCAGAGGTATTCTTTAGGATTTCGTTAAGGATCAGCCATAGGATTTGGAGTTATGGGCTAAGGCTGTTTCTTGGCGAGTGATGAAATGTATGAACAATGTTCGCAAACCTGCTCAATATCTGTATCGATATTAATACAATGGTTGCATACATGCTGGGCAACGCACAACGTAGGGGTATGGATGAAAGTGTTAGCAGTGTTAATAGGTGTATCTTCGTCGTAAAAGACAAAAATGAAGTCTTTCGCGAGTTTTCTCGATTCTACCTTGATTTTGGACATGTAACAAAAATAACGGTTGGGTTTTTCGGATTTACAGGTAGTACAATATGCAAAACCGCATTTGTGAGGCATCTTACACGTACATACACTCACTAAACACTAAACAAGTCCGACAACGTTGGGGTCTGGTGCAAAGACCGTTAAATTTATGGTTCTGTAAACATTGATCCCCGCGGAAATCCCTATTGCACCCATCGCAAACGGTAGTCAGCAGACTGGCAAGGTGGACTGTTATGACAACATGGGCAAGTGTTCTATACTTACAGAATTCACAAAAATAGTCAGTTGAAAAGGCACTGGTTAAACGAGTGATCACGTTATACTGAGTGTCTTCAAAAATTAAATTTAAAACTTCACGATTAGGATTTCGCGGCCCTTCAAAATAAACTGTCTGTTATACACAACCATAGTGTAATTAACTAAGTAATCTTGAAATTGCTGTATATATTCAATACTACCACCGTTATTTAAATCAACATTAGTTGTAGCACATAACTCCTGTGTCCGCCGACCCAAAATAGCACGACCTTTTCTAAGGCCTGCCAATTGAGGATCGATCTCATCTACAGCTATGGCAACTAGAGCCCTACCTAATCATAAATTATCCCTATTGATAATAGTTATAATACCGCCTTTACATCTGCAAAACTCGGAAAAACTAACACCCTTCATGCGTTCCCTACTATACCCCACAAGTAAAACAATTCTGTCCACCTGTAAACTCAACGTCTCATTGTTAAAGAATCTTATGTTACTCTGCAATATTTGCTCTAGCGTGGCCATTATAACAGTGGAACTGAGCTGGTCTG
The DNA here is from genome assembly GCA_036346205.1 of Vesta saturnalis. NCBI lineage: Eukaryota > Metazoa > Arthropoda > Insecta > Coleoptera > Lampyridae > Vesta > Vesta saturnalis. The sequence goes on along the minus strand of JARFJB010001218.1, from coordinate 2,416,002 downwards.
TGCGACGGAACGAAAATCCTAGGGGTTTGTCCGGGAAATTGGCATTAATTAGTACCACTCCAACCCTGTCAGCTGCATTAAACCCTGCACACACTTTTCCCAGCAATGAGTCTAGTTCGTTCTGCAACAAAAATGTAGTTTTAGTAAATCTTACTACAAAAGAAATTTAATACTGCTTATCTTAAACCATGTAACTGGTATTTAATTAGCATCAGCATCTTTAAATCTTCGTCGTTGTATTAAACTTCCTGTATATACCGTTTTAACATGTCGGTTATCCTGTAAGTTAATTTCACCACCATATAAGGCTTCAGTTGTATCCTGTAATGAAAAAATATAGATTAAAAGATTAAGATGTGAAAAATATAGGTCTTAACTTTAAATACAAACACTTAAATTCAAAAACAAGTGGTTTTTACGTATAGCGATACCCACGGGTAAATATGGACAGCACAAACATCATTATTGGCTGAAGATGTTGACGTTTCTAAAACAATACATCGATTAATATGTGACTGTTACATTTAAAATGGGTACACCAAACAATACAGTACCTAGAAGTGAAATATTAGGGACAAAGTGAAAAATATAGGTTTTAACTTTAAATGCAAATACTTAAACTCAAAAACATATGGTTTGTACTTAAAACGATGCCCACGGGTCCACTTGCAGGTTGCAGGGAAATGTTGACAACATTGGCTGAATAAGTTGACGGTATCTAAAACAATACATCGATTAATATCTCACTTTTATAAAAATTATTTCTACTTACAGCGTCAGTGTTTTCCACCGATGATAGACCACCACCGCAGTCACCGAGTTGTACTTTAGCACCTACCTTAGAAATGAAATATTAGCAACAAATTTTAAAAATACTTAAATATTACTTACCACAGGCATTAATTCAGACTGGATCTTCTGCATGGCGTCACGCAACTTTTGGAAACGCTCTAACTCAATTGCCGTTATGGTTTCACCAACAATTACACGTTTAATAATGCTGAAGTATTCACCACGTCATCTTGGGTCATTAATCCACCCTCGAAAACATTTAAAAGAGAAGAAATTGGTGAGTTCATTGGCTTTTATAGGCACACCAACTAATTACCCTGGGTTTTACACAAAACCGATTTAAAAATAGGAAAATAAGTTGCACAAACAATGGCAACAGCGTAATTACATTTTCAAGGCCGTTTAGCCTTTCATCACATATTTGGCTTATTAACTGACTTTCTAAAACTTCTTAGATGTTTTTCGGTTTAAAACAGGAAAACAACTAGCAATAGCAACAGCGCAATCACATTTTCCAGGTCCTTTCACCTTACAAAGATTACAGATTCGAACTGTTATCAAACATACTTTTCTGTAATCTACATTTAATGTGAATTACTTTAATGAGAATACTTACTACGTTATGTACAATCTTTAATCAATATTTCGGCTGTACCATTAAGCTATCCTCTAACCAGGTCCGGAAGAAACTGCAATTATCTACCTGTTTTGCTTTTTCTTTACGTTTGAGTACTCCTTTAATTGTGTTTTAAATTACATGTGTTTGGAATGCTTTAAATCTATTCTTTCATTACGTCAGTTCGGACAATGTCAGTATTTCACTTGCAAAAGTACGTCCTTAATTATAGGGTATAGTGTTGCAATTGGGCAAATCGACACATCAACCTTGCTAAAATGATTGTGCCTAGTTTGTTAGACAATTGGGTATATTATTGATGTTAGTTCACTTAAATGATTATTTGCTCTTATGCCTACTTGCATTATGTATAACTGAAAGTGCAGTAAAAGTACTGATTATTGAGATATTTCACGAAAATATATCTGATTTAACATTAGCTTTGTTAGGTAAAATGTTTACAGGATTCAAGGTTTCTTTTTGGCTCGGTATTCACAACGAAAATAATTAATTCTGTTGACCTCTGTAACCAATTTATTTTTTACGCTACACGTGCCGCTCAATGCAATGTTACGGTGTTGCTACGCTTTTTAAGCAGTTAGCATTGATTGCGCTTCTTTTCATCTTCTTGTACTGTGTTAATTATTGAGATACCAATTTAAAACTGAATGTTGACTTTATTTAATACTAGAATATATTTAGTTTACCTAATCAAACTGGGGTAAATAAGTAGTAAGCTGTTAGGACAGGGTAGCAGTCTTTAACATTTCGAGTTCACATATACTTTTTATTATTTTTTATATTATTTTCTTTCATCCCAAGTTATTTAGTCGTTCTCTTCTGCGTATACCGTCATTATATTTGGCGCTCCCTTTTGTTCTCTCTTTATCTATGTACTTCATTACAAGTAAGAACACACACTAATACTTCGCTTGACTGATCTAACAGTAATTTCTTAGCATATTATATTTTTACATTTACAGGGAAACCATTGTCACAAGCAGATTTTGGCGATTTGAGAGTTCTGTACGTTTTCAGGGGACGCAGTAAAATAGTATTCTTTGAGGACCAAAACCTAAACATCTTACTCTATAGGAGTTGATCAAAGTTTTTACCAAAATCTCTATTTATATACCAATTTCGTTGGGGTCTCGAAAAAATTGACGCTCTCGACCAAACACCAAATTATGTGACCTATGAGTGTTGATCAGCATTTGGGCTCAACTTTGCCCTAAATCTATGTTGATACACCAATTTATTGGGGGATCCGGCTAAATGTGTTGCCTCGATTACCAAAAACTCGTGGTCCTTGAGTGACGATCAGCATTAGTATCGATTGTTGTTATATTTATGCACTAACTCCGTTGAGGTCTTCATCAAATTGGAGGAGAGAGAAATTCGCTTTAATTGACTTCGGTCTTATTTTTACTTGTTTTTATTTATCTCTTCATCAGTACTCCCTTATCTAATTCTGGTTACAAATTTTTACTTTGTCGTATACTACGTATACTAAGAGAAAGTATTGCAATCGAAAAAAAATTTGAAATTTATTTCACGGATTTCAACATTTTCGTGTTCCCTGAGTCGAAAAACATCGATTTCGCGAAAAAAATTTCTGTGTGGCTGTGTGTGGCTCCGAGACTATTTGATCAATTTTAATGAGATTTGACATGGGCCTACATCTGAAAGTTGTATAAGAGTTGCTTTTCGTAAAAATTAATTAATGGGGAGCGAAATGAGTGTGGTTATTTTGGGGTTGCATTTCCAAAACCAGAGCCAGAAAGTCTATCTTTGATGAAAAGTTAGTAACTCTAAACTTAAAATTTCAATCCTCATAACTATGCTTCTGATATAAATAAAATATTGAAATTAAGGGATTATATAGTAGACATATATAGTTGCTAAAGTGCTATATTTAAATATTTTTAACGCTTCCGGTTTTGCCGAAAATAACAAAAAGATTATTAAATTAAATTTAATTTTCAAATCTAAAGCATTTTAAAGCTAGTTTCTCATGCTATCCAAATACGTAAAAATATACAGCGATTTGCAAAATATAAGGTGCATAAGAAAAAAATAATTTTTGTAGGTAAGCATATCTTATAGTGACTGGCATATCAACGTACAGCTTTTAAATTTACATATAGTCACAAATAGAAGGGAGACACTACTTTCACTTTTTGTGACGTCATTTCACGTTGGGAATTCCCCAGGGCTGGTCACGTGGCTGACCCCGGTTTGACCTTGGGGTTGACCTTGAGAAAGTTGTTAACCTTGAGAAGCAGGCTAACCTTGAAAAAGTGGTTGGCCTTGGATCTAGACTTGCGCGGGAAATTTGAAATTGTTTTAATTATAAAGAGGTTCGATCTTGTGTTAGAGTCTGCGCCCCTGTCGTGACCCAATTGGCGGGAAATAAGGGGGTCATAATGCTAACTTGTAAAACAGGTGTAGATCTTCAAAACCTGTTTATGGGCCTTCGCCCCTTGTCGCGGCCCCCTGGTTGAAAATGGTATGGAGCCCTAACCTTATAAGACAAGTGGAGAAACTAGCTCTTGGTACTTGGCCCCTATCGTGGCCCTCTTGGCGCAATTATATGTGGGTTCTAATCTAATCTTATAAGACAGGTGTAGGCCTTCGCCCCCGTCATAAGAATTTGTATCCTAATAAGGTGCCCTAATGCTAACTTTAAGACAGGACTTGTGTTAGCTCAGCGCCATGATCCCTTAGAGCTACCATTGATTTTTAGCCCAATCTAGTTGTGTATTTTCAAACTAGCGAGTGTTTTCTGTAATAAAGGTAGCGCTAGGACTAATTAGGGTTTGCCTGTGGTGCCATCTAGTGGTGTATAGACTAACAAACATTTTCTACAATGCACACATCTATCTATCTCTCTCTCTCTCTCTCTCTCTCTCTTCGTTTATCCGTCTCTCTCTCTCTCTCTCTCTCCCACTTTTTCACGAAAACAGTTACACAGACACACGCACGTACGCCTGCACGCACATGCACACGCACGCACGCACGTACTTGGGACACACTATATATATATATATATATATATATATATATATATATATATATATATATATATATATATATATATATATATATATATATCCAAAACGGTGATATCGACTTATACAGAATCTAAAGTAAAATGTTTTCTTGCCTTTTTACATACGATACAGGATTGCTTTAAAATCAACAAAGAAATCGAATTTGGTGTAAGTTTAAGGTTTTCATATTGCCACGCAAAAACGCACGGATCGACACACACACACACACACACACACACACACACACACACAACACACACACACTCACACGCACACGCGCCCAGACACACACACACACACGCGCGCGCACGCACGCAAGCACGCACGCACGCTCGCACGCACGCACGCACGCACGCACACACGTACGCACGCGCGCACGCAAACACACACACACACACACACACACACACACACAACACACACACATGACACACACACGCACACAGACACACATGCGCACACACGCACACAACCATACATTCACACACACACACACGCATACGCACGCACACAAGAAATGTCCATTGCATAACCTTCTATACCTAAATATGACTATGTAGGTTGGAAGGTAAAAAGATAGATATCTCCAAAACGGTAATTATTGACTTACATGGAATCTTAAGTAAAGTGTTTCCTTGCTTTTTTACATGCAATACAAACTTGCCTTAAAATCTAGGACAGGGCGTTCAATGAAATAACGCATTTGGTACGCGTAGTAAATTAAAGTTTTCCTATTGGCACGCATACACGCACGCATTTATTGTCACACACACGCACGCACACATACGCACACACACCACACCCACACCCACACCCACACCCACACCCACACCCACACCCACGCCCACACCCACACACCCACACACCCACACACACACACACACACACACACACACACACACATAGACAAGGATGTCCTCTGTCTGAGCCATTATTCTCCGTAGCATTTGAACCTTTCCTAGCATTATGCAGGAAGCTCCTAAAAGGGTTGCCATTCCCATCTATCCCTACCCCTATTAACATAACTGCGACTACTTACGCGGATGATGTGTCGTCTTCGTATCAAACGACAGTGATTTTAAAACACTGGAAAGGTGTTCTAATATATACGAGGGACAATCTGGCGCCGAACTAAATACAAGCATGTGCAAAGGATTTTAGGCAGGAAATCGGAAGGGGAAAACAGAAACACCTTAAATATTCAATGGACATCAGAAATAACATATGGATTTTCGTCAAACATCAATAAATTCAATGCAGGTTTTCTCAACATTAACACGCTCGCTTGATAGCGCGCTAACGACGTGGAAAAGGAAAATGCCGTCTTTGTCAATACTTGGAAGGAAAAAAAGATTACTGAAACTTGGAGCACTCTCAGTGACGTCCCTTATTGGTGGTATAAAGGGACGCGCATTTATTAACCAATTACCTAATAAACTTATCAAAATTGACAATCCATACTATTACAGTGAGTGCAATAAAAACTAACAATAACCACACTCAAGCTTTCCTGAATACATATATTGCACGTTTAAAAAGCA
>JARFJB010001218.1:2370000-2402500 GCA_036346205.1 Vesta saturnalis | reverse complement strand
AAACACGGGAAGATTGAACAAGTTGAACAAGATTAAACGGAATACAACGATTAACCTGTCTGGGTACAACAGGGGCTATTGCTGTATCACACACAGCTGCCAGAAAACCCTTCTAAACCTATCGCACCTACATCTGTTTGCGACGGGGGGAGGCGATTAATCAGTCTTATAGACTAAAGATAAACATAGAAGTAAGACCTTCCACATAAAGACACTGTGATATCCTTAACTACGTCATGGTACTGATCCTTAGCAGGATAAAGAAAACGTGCTCCTCTAAAGTACTTTAAGATACCATCGTACCAACAAGGGACGAGTATGAGTACCGCGAAGAACACTCAAACTTTCCGGTGTCGTCTTTATACAGATGGCTCTGTAATAAAAGAGGAGGCAGGAATCGGGCTACATAGAGTAAATTGATGCAGGCGGTCGCGCAGTCTGGGTCAAAGCGCAACTGTATTCCAAGCAAATAATTTTGCGATTAGTGTGAGAAGAGCTTTGAACGCACAAGAGGACGCCTCTACGCTGGTGGTAGAATGCAACCAAAATCTTGAAAAGTTAGAAGAAAACCATATAGTAAAACTAGTGTGTTAATCTGGACATTCCCCCATCTAGGTTCTATTACGTTATTTCTAGCGCACCACAAGGTTCCAATCTCGGTCCTCCTCTCTCTGTAATTTTTATCAATGACTTCCCGTATTGTATCAAAAACTCTAAACTACTCATGTTTACCCCAACTATTTTTGGTCAGCATTTTTTTAGGTTCAGTTGTGCAGCCCCCAAGTCTTCCATCATCTTGAATTACAACCATAGATTTCCTTTTTGTTGGTTTTTAATAAGATTCTCCCACCTTCCCTAAACCCACTTTAACTCCCTCCCCACTGAACGTCTCACATACACCCTCTTCTGATTTGTCGCCTATTTCATACCGTACATGATGAAATAAGGTTCTTGATAGGATCTCAAATCTGAAACTTACATAGATCAGCATCTTCAATTTGACCTTGGTCCTGAATCTGTGTTTCTGCTTCTTGGGATCTTTACCTTAAAGTTAGGTTGTTGATCTAAGAAACTGCACATTATATTTGGTACAATTAGTAGAAGCTAGCTTTCCTTTGAAAAAAGCCGTACCATTTTCACTTTTTTAATAACTCATCATAACGTCAAGACTCTCGGTAGGATTACGTAATATCCACATTCACTGCAAGAATTCAGTTTTTGGTGTTACCATAATATAACACGTTATAAACAAATCGAAATTTATGGTTTAGGCCAAGAACTCAAAACTGTTTTAAAATCTTAAATTAACGAAAGCGAATAACGGATTTATCTGTTCCTCAAAACAATTGTTATTGGGATGCTTTAACTCTGCACAAGGTATGATGTGTAACCTAGTGGTTAGCGAGAAAATTCGAGTAATTGGATTAAGTGGTCAGAATATTGAGTATTTAGTAGAGTAAACGTTGTTACACATCAGCCTTTAAATAATAAAGAGCGCCTTGAACTGTTTAAAATACAGGGATAAGAGTAAAACAGTATAAGAGTATATTAATCATTAAACAAAAGCAAATATAAGTAATCGTGTAACAAAACTTCTACTTATTTAAATAACTATAACATTGTAAATAACAGGACAAATTCAGCGATACATGAATCAAAGATATTTTGTCAACCTAACTGAGAGATTTAAGAAAATATATAATCAACATTTTACAATTATTAAGTTTAAGTTAAATACATAGTATATGAATTCAGAATATAGGCAAGCAATATGCAATGCAAAATAGTTCGAAGGAAGTAATTTTATGTAACATACGATCACTTTTCATTGGTTAAAAGCGATAGTAGTTTGATGTTATATAATTAGCTAATACAGCCCAATTTACTAGGTAAGCGTCAGGTGGAATAACTGTAACCATTTGACCAACTTGTTATGATTTTCATGTGCCTTGTTAGAGATAAGCAAGACCAAATCTATACCTGCAAAATCTGCATGCGGTAGAGTTAGTAGCTGCAATTGGTATTCTTATAACGTAAACGCGTGATACCAGTGAAGCCTGTAAAAGTTGTTCGTAGGAGATCGAATAACCATAAGTAGAGAAGATACAGTTGATATGTTAAGAAGTCCAGAAAAGTCCTAAAGTAATTAAATGTTCCTGTGATATTGCATACGAACACATTTCTAATAAATGTCTCATAAACCTGGCCACACGTCTGGTTGAACTTTTCGTGCTCATTTATGATTGTCATGTATTTTTGTGATTATTTCCCTTCCTTTATATTAACCAATGAAATGTCATCAATTCAGACCAGTCGGAATATAATATCAGCGATTATTGCACTTTCACTTTCATTGGGAAACGTCAAACAAAACTTCACATGCTTCTGTCAGTTTCTTCCGTAATTTAATTGTTACAGTTCTGTCACAACATAATAAAATTTAAAATGGAAAGATTTGGTGAATTTGACAACATTTTAATTGAAAAAGTCGGTTAAATCTTTAGTACCTACGAATATAGCACGTAGTAGGAATTTTCTCAAGTGCGTAACTATACACTAAATGAAAATACGTCGGAAATTGAATTGAGTAGTATTTTAAAGAACTAGACATGGGACATGAAGAAAACAAAGGGGAAAGATTATAAAGTATATACGTTAAAGTGTATGTGGAATTCTACAGTCAAAACCTTGCAAGGAATGTATTTTAATGAAGACGGCATTTCCGTCGATCCCTTTCAAGGTATTGCAATTCAAAGTGCAAGAGACGCACGTAACGCCAAAAGACGCGAATTACAAAAGCTGCTGGAAAAACGAAAACAGAGCTCCACAGCTTTAAACTTGTCAGAATTGCACTCGATAGTTGATAAATGTGATGAGAAAGATCCGACGTGGCGTATTCCAGTAAGGTTATATAAAAAAATGATATCTAAACGGGGCCCTAACATTACGTCCAAAAGATTATTTCTAACAACTAATAAATTTTGTAGCAAAAATAAGTGTTTCCAGTGATATAAAAATTAACCATGCGGTAGAAATGAGTTATCAAAATGGACAAGAATAGGAGCCGAATCGATCGCTGTGAATAAAATTAAACATTTCCTATCATTCATGCCGCTCGACTGCTGTTTTGCAATTAGCAAAATCTGGAGTTTCTGAACAGGAGTTAATCAAAATTACGGCCACGGGAGTTCTTCGTCAACAGATAAGGAAGGGACCGGCAGGTCAGTGGAATAAAGGGCGTGGGCGTATTATTAACTTTACGATTAGGATTGCTCGTAATATGTATATATATATATATATATATATATATATATATATATATATATATATATATAATTTAAGTTTCCATGAGTGATATTTATAATAAAATTCATTTTAGAGTTTATCTCGTGTAATTCAATTAATAAATATACGTTTCGAAAACTTCTTCGTTTTCTTTTTCAAGAATTGATAATTTGTCATTAATGAGTTATGCTATCTAGTTTCTAATGTTTGATGTGTCGGTGCGCGTTTTACTGCGTGCGTTGGGTCCGTTACAGGTAGATGTGGTTTGAACACTTTGAACACCATTTGTAATTGGTTGGTCGTCGAAACTCTCGCCAGTGTTAATTCCTAGTAAAGGTATATCCCGTTTTTTTATGATAATTTTCCATATAGCCATATTCTCGAACTATCGTCCCTCTTGTTAAGTGGCCTCTCGTGTGATACGCTCATTCAACGTGAAAGCAGCAGCTAGTAATTTAATGTTGTCTGTGTTTATTTTGTGACCAGTATCCATGTGATGGCAAGCCAAGGAAGACGTGTTGAACTGTTTTATTGCCAAGTTGTGCTCTTGTGATCTCACGCTTAATCTTCGATTCGTCTGTCCTATATAGGAGCGACAGCATCCAGAATGAGGAATTTTGTATATTCCTTGGTTTTCAATCGGCATATGATCTCTAGCATTTCGGAGAAATTGTCGGAGAGAATTGTAAGGTTTGAAAACGACTCTGAATTGGATTTTGGGAAATTTGATTCATATATATATATATATATATATATATATATATATATATATATATATATATATATATATGACACGTAAGTAATAAATTGAATAGAATAATCAAATGGGCGCTAGGTTGTTTTGAATCGACAATATCGCGGTGTAAGTACCTATGTACGAGTAATTCACAGCTAAGTTCCAAACAAAGAAAAAACTTGCTTACCTAAACGTCGCACAATCAGGGGAATAAGTAAATTAACAGCCCTGGTCAGGCGTTTCCAGCAAAACTTCAAAATATTTGCACATAATCACAATAAAATGACGTGCTAATAGAGCAGCTCTTCGGTCATCATTCTCAATGAAATTTAATATCTTAAAATAAAGTTATAAAAGAAACAAAAAAAGGCAAATAATCTAATAGAGAAATCTTTCACAAATTATTACGTTAAAAGCTTTCATCAAAATCGTAAAAATAAACTATTCAGAAACTCAAACGCAATCAAAACTTATCTTTTAAATTGGGTACCACGTAAATAATAACGCTGTGAAGAAAGGAATGAACTCACAAATAATATTACACTCAGAAATGAAATAATACTCTCAATTTCATTAACAATATTCAGATATTATAACAATAATAAAAATAATCAGAGTATTGATACAGTTACATTAAATTTACTTTCTTACGTAAAATCTAATAGTTAAATCGGGATGACACTTGCAAGGTTCAAGTTCCCACAATCATCTCCCTTGAGTACCTTAATTTTAATTAACACCAAAAAGAACTATCAATAACGTCGAAAACATAAATTTTACAAATTTTCGTAATATAAATTTTGGTATATAGTACTCAGAATAAAATAAAAAATAATGTACAGTGCGTAATGATACCATACACGTGTGAATACATTTTTGTAAAATTAATGTTAGGATGCCATTTAAGTGGAATAAATAAAGTAACAGGAACACGGCGTCGCCTGAACAACAGCTGTTTGAGAAGTCTTAGATGGGTCTAAACTTAGAACTGTAGCTAATAAATACCATAACGATAAAAAGGAAAAGAAAATTTGCATATTTGTACGCTTTAGAAAATGGAAAACAAATTTCCCAGAACTGGACAAGGAATGAAATGGCTTCATATGACCGGCTTCGAGACTTTATGTCCCGAAACAAGCAATTGTCCCTCCAAACACCAGAACCAACAACCCTTTCACGTCGGATAAATTTTAACAGATACACAGTGGGAGAATTTTATGATTTACTTGCAGAAGTATTACGTTGATACCAGTTCGAGCCAGATTCCATCTACAATTGCAATGAAACTGGAGTCCAGACGGTCCACAAACCTGGCAAAATAATTTCACAAAAAGGACAATAACAGATATGCGTACTTTGATAGTTTAGATACATTCTTACATGATTTCTATCATCCGATTTCTAGGTATCTAAAGCCACTTCCCGTGAACGACGTACAACAGTCACATTCCGCAACCAGAAACTCAATTCCTCCGTTGTTCGTGAACAAGATTATATGACAAGAGCAGCACCATCAGGATCCAAAGCTGTGACAAACTCAAGTGGCTGTATGACAGCAAACAATTTTGAAATGTATCTGTTGCATTTCATAAAATTTGTAAAATGTACAAGTGGCAATAAAGTTGTAGTGATATTAGACAATCACTGTAGTCATATATTACTCAAAGGACTAGATATCTGCAAGAAAAATGGTATCGTGTTATTGACGATACCCCTACGTACTAGTCATAAATGACAGTCGTTGGATGTTGCTGTCTACTGGCCCTCCAAAACATATTACAATGAAGCTTGCGATGACTTCATGGTGCAAAATCCTAGTCAGGCTATCGCTTTAAAAGATATCGCAAAGCTTGTTGGAAATGCATATCAACAATCTTTTATCCCAATTAACAAAATGAAAGAGCTTTTAAAAACAGGTTTACCCCTTCCATTCGCACATATTTCTTCTTCTTCTTCGTGCCATATGCGTTCAGCGAATGTTGGCTATCATCATCGCTATAGCTACTTTATTAACTGCTGCTGGAAATAGTTCAACCGTAGTTACACCATTCCATTGTTTCAAATTTTAAGCCACGATGTACGTCTTCTGCCGGGTTGTCCCCTCCCTTCGCTTTTTCCTTGTAAAACTAACTGCAGGATGTAGTACTTATCATGTCTCATTACATAACCCAGGTAAGGGAGTTTTCTGATTTTTACAGTTTTTAATATTCCTCTTTCGGACTTTATTCTTTTCAGAACTTCTTCATTCGTTATGTGTTCTGTCCATTTTATATTAAGCATTCGTCCAAATATCCACATTTCAGAAGTTTCAATCCTCCTTGCACATAGCTGCTGTCAGGGTCTCGCCGCCATATAGTAGAACCGAATAAACGTAACATCTTACCATTCTCATACGCAGTTGTAAACTTAGGTTATTGCTGCACAATACATTTCTCATTTTTATAAAGACCGCTCTGGCTTTTTTTATTCGATGCCTAATTTCTCTTTAGTGGTCCCAACTTTCGTGTAACATACATACTAGATATGATCCTTCTATGTATAAATTAGGTTCCGTATTTGCCCTGCTGATCGCCATATATTTTGTTTTAACTGCATTCAATACGAGTCCATATTTCTTTCCCGTCTGAACCAGTCTGTCTAATAATATCTGTAATCCCTCTGGTGTATCTGATATTATAGCGATATCGCCCGCATGTCGAATATTGTTGAGGACTATTCCATTTATAGTTATGCCTTGTTGATTTTCGAGTGCTTCAGTGAATAGTTGTTCGTAATACGTATTAAATAATAGGCAGGACACAATCGTGGCGAACGCCTCTTTGAATGTCAACTTCGTTTGTTAGATTATCGTCAATTTTTACTGTCTCTGTTTGACTGCAGTATAAGTTTCGCTTTGTCAAACGCTTTCTTAATGAAACATGTGTTAACGTTACAGTTGATATCTCTGCATCTTTGTGCAACATCTGTATGGCGAATAGCGCTTCCCGTGTTCCTAGCCCTCTCCTGAAACCAAATTGCGAATTTCCAATATGAACCTCTATCTTTTTATATACTTGAGGCTATGGCTCATTAGACTGATCGTCCGAGAATCTTCACATTGGTTTGCATTGTGTTTTTTAGGTAGGATAATAAACGTTGACAGCAGCCAATCTTCGGGTATTTCTCCAGATTCGTACACTTTATTATATAGATGGACAAGTTCCTCGAGGATTTTACCTTTAAACAGTTTCAGCATTTCTGGCGGAATTTCATCTGGACCACATGCCTTGCTATTTTTCATTTTAAATATTGCTTTTTGTACTTCGTCTTTTGTTATGACTGGTCCACTATGCATCTGGTCTCTTTTACACTCTGGTATTCTATCATCATGGAAGAGTTTCTCAATGTACTGTCTCCATACCTTTAATTTGTTCTCTGTGTCATGTGCTATATTTCCTGTCTCATCGGTTATTATATTAGTAATTAGTCGTGTTCTCGTTCCTGTTAAAGCCTTAATTTTCTTGTGAAGGGCAAAAGTGAGCTTCTCTTGTAACTGCTCTATTTCTACACCCTCTCTTGAGTAATAGTCTGTAACAAACCTTTTTGAGTTGTATTAAAAAATACAATAATTTAGGCAACTTCGTTCATTTTTGGGTCATGTAAATTGCATACCTTAGTGGCTGAAAAGGTCTTCGTTTAGATATTTTAAAGTAGGGTAGTAAGCATATTTCGTCTTGCACATTGAGTTCATGCGCAGACATCTTTTTTGAAGTCGTTGTTGTTGTTACGATATGAAAGTAAGAAGCGTCCTTTTTTGCTCTTGATTATTTTTATTAAAAAAGTGTCGTAAAATTTACGGTAAGAGCTAATTACATCTATTTTTCTTTGTCTATTATATTTATCCTTTTTAGGCACTTTTATTTTTACTATTTTTACTTCTATTTTACTCTTATTACGTTACATTTTCCTATTACGTAATTTCATTGTATTATTACGTTTCAATTTAACGAGGATGACGCAATAGAAGTTGTTGCTATGCTGAAAATTATAAATAAATGGTACATTAACCCATTTAACCCCACAAAGTTTGGCTCTTCGTGAAAGAATTTATTCATTTGGGATCAACGAATATCAAAACTTTGTTATGTTGCCATTTCAAGATTGATTGCACAACCAAAATTGAAAGCGTGGCTTCGTCAGCACATCTTATCAGTAACAGACACCAGTGACAACCAAAATTTTAAAGTTATACAGCTATTTAATTTCTAATTATTAGTATAAGGTATTTTTTAAGTTATTAACATTAGGATTAAGATTTTCTAATTTATAACTTGTCTTAAGGATTTTATTGTTTTCAATTTTACATTTACGGTTTACTTGTTTTCCATAAAATAAGTTGGAGTCCGAGGTATTTTAACATTTATTTACAGGTTGAAGTTACATTTTTTTTTGTAAAGCGAACATATCTAACCACACACACATTTTCTAATTAATGTAAATCAAAGTTTAAGAACATGGACCCGATTAATAATCGACTGAGCTGAAGGCACAAAATCTTCTATTTATTATTAGGAGTATAAGTAATGTTAAGGGTGAAATTACTAATAACAACTGCCACACCCTACTATTAATTTTTTATTATACTGGCGCTCGATCGTGGGACTGGATTTGCAATTTATTGAATTAAATGCTTCTCGATGGTTAGGAAATTAAATTTACAATTATCTTTGTGTATGTCAATTTTGTATATGTGTTAGATATCTTCATTTATGTATTCCGAATATTAATAATTAGCATATAAAGGTATTATATTTTATATTTATGATTATTGTAACCTTATTGTGTTTTGTGTATATTTGTATATCATTTTATTAATCATGTCGATTTACGTAGTAGAAGCTTTAAGAAGCGACGAATTGTTGCTAGAATTAAGATACCGTCATGCTCTCGGGACTGAAAAGATGTCAGTTGATGAGAAACGTAAACTGTTACGACTTAATTTGAATTTAGAAAGAATTGATCCAAATTTAAGTGATTCTTATACAAAAATTGAAATCAACCAAACTGAAGAATTGATTTGTTTAAAAGACAAGCTTAGTCACATTCAATCATTAATAAATGTATGCAAAATTAATTCAACCAAAAGTAAATATCTCAAACTTCATACTCGTCTTTTACTCTTCTTGAAACGTATAAATTATAGTGTTTAATGAACATACGCTTTTACACAATCAATTACTTTCACTATGTAATGACAATATTGAATTAATTGAATTGATTAACGAAAATTTAGATTTGAGTAACGACAGTATCTTGATCATTCTAACATTTCAATGGCAAATAATGAGCCAATTAGTACTTCAGTAAACATTCCAACTGAAGATTTTTCAAATTTAATTAAGAATTTAAATATTTTTAGAAGTTCTGTTCCTGTTTATATATTAAATCTAAAATTTAATGGTAGTGAAAAAGAAGATTTCTCATTTATTCAAAGGTGTGAAGAATTAGTGCTTACTCACAACATATCAAAGTCTAATATGTTATTATCCGGAATTGTTCTATTTTCAGCAAAGGGTTTGATGTGGTTTCGTGCCATTAGATCTCAAATAAATTCTTGGGATGAACTTATTATTAAATTGAAAAGCGACCTTTTACCCGAAGGACATGATGAAGTTTTGTTAAATGAAATTAAGAGCAAAAAACAGACTTTTGATGAAACTCCAACCCTCTTTATATCCGAAATGATTAATTTATTTTCTCAATTAGACATTCCTCCTTCTGCCGTTAAACAACTTAAAATTATCATGAAAAATTTACAGCCTTGGTATACAACACAATTGGCTCTTATTAATGTTACCGATATTTTTCATCTTGTCGATTTGTGTAAAAAATTACAACAGGTTAAAATGAAAAATGCTAAATTAAAAAACAACTCAAATTCTGAGTTTCAAAAGCAACTTGAACACAAATCAAAATCTTTTACTTCGAATCAAAACAGTAAACCTAAAATAAATTTTACTTGTGCTAAACCAAACATTTCAAATTTAACTTTCAAAAATTCTAAAAGCAATACAGCTAAACTAACAACAACCCGCAATATGCCCTATTTATTTTTATTACAAGTCTTCTTTTGCCTTTCTACTTTCTTTTCTTATTTCTTTGTGCTTTTCTTTGTATCGGTATTCATTTTTGTTATTTAAGTGACGTCTCTCTTTCGTCGTGTTTATTAGTTTATCAGTCATCCACAGGTGTTTTTATTCGTTGTGGTCTTCGTTTCTAGTTGACTTTTCATTATTTTATATGTTCTTCCTTTGATATTCTTCCAGCTTTCATTAGTACCAGAAATGTCAAATTTTGTGACTTGAAATTGTTGCTCTAGCTGTTGCGAGATAACTTCTTTGGTTTGGTGGTCTGTTAACTCGTTGTTGTTTTTTAATAGGTCGTCCAGTTTTTTGAGAAGTCGACGACCAAGAGGTTGTGATCTGTTGGTACATCTGCACCTGGGTATGTTCTAGCCGCTTTTGCGAAACTGCGAAATCTCTTTTTAATAGTGATAAAATCTATCTGTATAATTCTGTCTGGCTTGTCTCCTGGCGCTTTTCAGGTGTATCATCTTCGTGCCGGTGATTTATAGAATGTATTTGCGATGATTAAATCATTTTCCTGACAGAACTGTATTCACCTGTGGGGCATACACTTGTATAATGTTGGTTTAAATGGTTTTGTCTTCTGTTGTATCATTGCAACTTGATCTGATATTGGCCAAAAATTTAGAATTGCTTTATTGACATCATGACTTATTATAAATCCCACTCCGTGGTAATGATTCGCTGATTCCTCTCCTGAATAATAGACAGTATATTCACTTCTTTGACACTTGCCTCAGTTTGGACATCTCATTTCGCTCACTCCGAGCAGACCTATACCTATTATTTTCATTTCTTGGATGGTGTTAAAAGTCTTTCCAGCTTAGTATAAACTTCGTACGTTCCACGCGCTGATTTTTATTTGCACAGCTAGCCGCGAGATTCTTCGCACTCCACCCCATTGAAGGGGGGCTCGGGACTAGGGGCTATTTTTTCTGGGGATTATAGTACGGTAGTATCCCAATGCTTTCCGTACCGCAGACCGGTTCAGACATTTTGTCTGGCGCTTGTGGCTATGCGGTTTCAAACCTTTAAAGAAATCATTCTTCGATAGCTTCGATCCGGTAGCGCCATAGCTGCATAATTGTTTATTAAATTATTATTACACTTCTTTTTTAATTCATATTAACAAATTATGACCTTTTTACCTATACGATAAATTTATTTATGCATTGGGGTTGTGTTCTAGTAAGGGGTCCTAGTCTCGTAAGAAGGGGAATCTGTTCGCGGGATACACCCCTGTCATAAAAATTCTATTCTAATAATGGGGAAGAATTAATAGATAAGACATGTAAAGATGATGATGATGACAAGTGTTTTCGTAATAAAAAGATGTTATTTAGTCTGTGTTTATTATAAGTATTAATATTTATTAGGGTTGATTTGATTTTTATCAAGGATATAAAAATCTAGTCCTTAAACGATTATGTTCTATGCAATCTTTAAGCGCTAGCTCAAATTTTTGCAATATTTGAATAACGACATCGCTCAAGGTATAAGTGGAAAGTAAAATTGCATTAAATGATTACACATATGCATTATAGGCTGTTCTACGTTTCATTGTGTACTCCCTTTAATAGTGCTATCAACTATCAATTAAAAGTAAATATTGAAGGTCGACTGCTAAATTACATGCTCAAGGTTTAAGTGGAAAATAAATTGCATTAAATAGTTACACATATGCATTACAGGCTGTTCTACGTTTCAATATGTGTTTTAGTTTAGGGATGACTTTTTTAAAATCAATTGCATTACTTTTAGCACCAAGATCAAATTACTTAAGATTGATCATTGATATGGAATATCATACTTTCTTTAAAAACAGTAAAATTTGTTCATAGCCATAAAGTTTATAATACAGATTAACTACTCTTTATTTATATAGATCAGGGTCGCAAAAAGGTGCTGCAGTAAATTATCGAAAACACCCTCAAATCTAGGTAATCTATAATCTCCTATGTTAAATATTAGTGTGAAGACATTTTCGGCAGTCAAGGCTTTTGGGATGAGTGCACTTCCCCTTATGTTCAAAATTAAGGGCAGCGTAATTTAACCTATCTGGTTCTTCATAGAGAACATCACTACTAGCATCAACTTTACCGTTTTCATCTTGAGCGATTATATAACTTATTAACAAGTAAAACAGCTAATACTCTGATACTGCTCCATAATAATACTCATTCGATTGTAATTATGCTTTAAAAAATACATGCAGAGGATAATATACAATCTTTATTTGCCGTTATTATTATTACACAGATATGGATTATTCTTAAAATTAGCTAATTTCCCTACACCACCTTGAAATACTGCACAGGTCTTCAATTTTTCTTCGCCCCTGAAGTTGTACCGCATACATCTTTCTTGAGATTATCCAATTCCTGATCAGTAGCATGTTTTGTAATACACAAGACAGCATCTTCAATATAACAGTGTATACGCCAAAACAATGTCTTGTGTCCTCTTTTTTTTAAGCTAGATTTTGTCTCTATGCAGCATACAAGCTCTATCTTAGCTGAATTACTTCTGTCAAAAAAAGGGTTATAATCAAATTAAGTGTACCAGCCTCTTATTAGAACACTATCTTTTTAATCCTCGAATTTTTACCGATAAGGGTCTGCCATGCCAAGCTATCACATAAGACGGCTTTACATACAGGTTCTGTTTCGGCTGAACTGTCTAAAAAGGATTTTGGAATTATGAAATGTACGCCCAGGAGAGATATTAGAGGGTTCCTACAGAAACAAAAAAGTGTACACCACGCATAAATCTACAGAGAGAAATTTACTCGGACCATGTACATTGCGAGTAACATTTTTTTAAGTTATGGTGAACTGAATCACAGTAATAGATACAGCTACATACTAGCGGTTATCGGGATGTTTAGCGAGAGAATTTGAATATGAGTTCTTAAAACGAAGACTGTCGCATCTGAAACCATTCACCGTTGTTTTTAGGAAAACTTCTTCAATAAACTTCTTCATATAGGTAAAATTTTGCGACGCGAGGCTTTCGGCGATCAGCTCACGAGAGCAAGTTGTGAAGCTCTATAACTGTCTTATAAGTTATCGTTAATCCCCCTTATTAGAATAGTCGTACGTTCGAATCCTACTCGCGGCAACTTTATTTATGATGTGTTAAAAGTTAGCATTAGAACCCCTTATTAGAATACAAACTCGAATTTACAGCCCCGTTGTTTGATTTGATCGAGGTTGATCGGTTGAGTGAGGACCAGATGCATACGTCTTACCTTAAAAGCTAGTGTTTTCCCCTTATTTAAAATTTTTCACCATAACCATTACAGGGATCTGTATGTACTTATAAAATATACCGGTAGGTGGCGACAGCTATATTACTGAACCAAACTTCTCGCAATAAGCGATCATAATGTAAACACTTGAATACAAATTCAAATTTCCCACCAAGAGTGCGAAACCCCGAAAGCAAGTTAAGAAGCCCGATACCTGTCTTATAAGTTAGGGTTAGGCCCTTCTATTAGAATACAAGTACAAATTTCTCCCTCATAGATGGTGCCACAAACAAACTCAAATTTTTTGTCAAGGGGCGAAGTCCAGATAGTAAGTTGCTAAGCACTAATCAAAATTTTACCTATATGAAAAAGTTTATCGCTTTTCTTAGAAACAACGGTGAATGCTTTCAGATGCGACTGTCTTCGTTTTAAGAACTCATATCCAAAGCCTCTCGCTAAACCCGTCTTATGTGATGGCTTGGGATGGCATGCTCTTATCGGTAAAAATTCGAGGATTAAAAACATAGCATTCTAATAAGAGGCTGGTATACTTAATTTGATTATAACCGCTTTTTTGACCGAGGTAATTAATCTAAGATAGAGCTTGTATGCTGTATAGAGGCAAAACTAGCTTAAAGAAGAAGACACAAGACATTTTTTCGGCGTATACGCTGCTATATTGAAGATGCTGTCTTGTGTATCAGAAGACATGCTACTGATCAGGAATTGGATAATCTCAAGAATGATGTATGCGGTACTGCTTCAGGGGTGAAGAAGAATTGAAGACCTATGTAGCATTTCAAGGTGGTGTGAGGAAATTAGCTAATTTTAAGAATAATCCCATATCTGTGTAATAATAATAGCACCAAATAAAGTTTGTATATTATCCACTTCATGTATTTTTTAAAGCATAATTACAATCGAATGAGTATTATTATGAAGCAGTATCAGGGTATTAGCTGTTTTATTTATTAATATGCCATATAACGGTTCAAGATGAAAAAGCTGAAGTTTATGTTCTCTATGAAGATCCAAATAGGTTAAATTACGGTGCCCTTCATTTTGAACATAAGGGTAAGTGCACCCACCCCAAAAGTCTTGACTGCCAAAAATGACTTCACACTAATATTTAACATAGGAGATTATGGATTACCTAAATTTGAGGGTGTTTTCGATAATTTACTGCAGAACCTTACCCTGATCTATATAAATAAAGAGTAGTTAATCCGTATTATAAGCTTTATGGCTATGAATAAATTTTACTGTTTTTAAAGAAAGTATATTCCATATCAATGATCAATTTTACGTAATTTAATCTGGGTACTAAAAGTAAAGCAATTGGTTTTAAAAAAGTCATCCCTAAACTAAAACGCACAATGAAACGTAGAACAGCGTGTAATGCATATGTGTAACCATTTAATGCAATTTATTTTCCACTTAAACCCTGAGCATGTAATTTAGCAGTCGACCTTGAATATTTAATTTTAATTGATAGTAGATAGTACTATTAAAGGGAGTACACAATGATACGTAGAACAGCCTATAATGCATATGTGTAACCATTTAATGTAATTTTTATTTTCCATTTAAACCTTGAGCATATAATTTATGGTTCTCAAGGTGAAAATCGTTTAAAGCGTGGCAACTTAATTACTCATTTATATGTATAATGTTGAAGGTTACAATTTCGAAAGATTACACAGAACATAGTCCTTTAAGGACTAGGTTTTTATATCCTTGATAAAAATCAAAACAACCCTAATAAATAATAATAATAAACACAGATTAAATAAGATCTTTTTATTATGAAAACGCTTGCCATCATCATCATCTTTAGATGTCTTATCTATTAATTCTATCCCATTATTAGAATACAATTTTTATGACAGGGGTGAAGCCCGCGAACAGATTCCCGTCTTACGAGACTAGGACCCTTTATTAGAATACATCCCCAATGTATAAATAAATTTTTCATATAGGCAAAAAGGTCACAGTCTGTAGATAGGAATTAAAAAAGAAACGTAATAATCATTTTAATAACAATTGTGCAATCTCCTTTGATAAAAGCGGGCCCTAATAAATATTAATAACAGATTAAATAACATCTTTTTATTCTCAGGTGAAAAAAATACGACCCCACGTGGGCATATGTAAAAAAAATGGCGACCAAAGGTGCCCCAAGAGTGACATCACGAAAAAACAAAATGGCGGGTGGTGCCCCTCTTCTACTCTCCTATATACTGTATCAAAATTCCCTTACTATGGGAGGACTGATACAAGATGCAAATTTAAGAAAAAAATAAAATACCTCCCATCATATCTTGAATGGATAGATTTCAGCTAGCTCCAGTTAATTGTAACTTAGTTGGCTACACCTTGGGAATTTATAGAACTAATACTTCTGTTTTTCACTTTATGTGTTAGGTGTATCAAACCTCCCCAGTCTCCCCTATATGTAGGTTAGAACTCCAATTGAACAAATGTGATTTTTCCTGTGTCTTTTTTGACGCATCCTGTATAATTCCAAATACAAGACAAACAAATATCAGTTAAGCAAAAATCTACTTTTGTCTAGGTGTCGTTGGGACACAGTGTACGTTTCCATGTTCAATAAATTATTTGCAAACGATTCAATAGTGTGGGTCCTGGAGTTTTAACGAAATCGTATAGATGTGATGTTAATTTTTGGTACTGCAAAAGTGATCAATAAATCGGCATTACAAAAATTACGGACAATTTAATCGAAAATTAACAGACCTATTCTTCGTCGTGACAGAAAACAAATTTAATTTTTTTTTTTGTTTTCATGTGTGACGATGCTTACTGCTTTAATGGGATGTCAAAGGCGTTAACACGAAGTTTGGTCATTAAACATTACAATATATTGATGAGAAATTCTCTCGAATTACACATCTATGAGTAAAATTTATATTATTTGTATTTCAGTGGCTTACTTTTTATGATGAAATATTTTGTAATCAATTTATTTTATAATACACCCGTTTTATGTATTTTATGTTAATTAACAAGTTTTGGTAACAAAATTCTAAGAATCCGTACCTGAGGTTGTTACCTCGGGTTATATTCGAACACGTTTTAAAACAACACTGTCAATTTAGAGAATCAAAAATTTGAGCATTTTAAATAAGTTTATTTATTAATTGTGTCTTTTAACTTGTGTCGTTTTGTTGCGGTAAAAGTTTAAACGAATTCTTTAAGAAGTTGTAGTTTTGATGTAAAGAGATAAAAAATTGAAATACCGAACCGTATTTGCAAGTTTCAAATTTTATTATAAAATTATAGTGGCAATAAAACTATTTTTTTGTTGCCATCACACTTTTATTAATGAAGGATTTTTCCGCAAATTTTTAAAGATACACATCATTTTTAGGTCAATATATTTTAGACTCATGCTAGACAAACGGGTATAGGTGTAATTAAATACTAAAAGTAAAATTCTTTTTTTTAAATTGAAATCTTACAATATTTATAGTGTCAATTAAGACTACCATTGTAACCAAAATGTGTGAGATCTTACTGTAATCGTGAAAACGGAATTATGAAACAAATTAATTTAGAATAAACTAAAGTTACTGTTACATCACCAATTAAGCTTTCGATTGTTTTGATGTTTATTATGCTGTTATCACAGTATCACAAACGGTAGGCAACAGTTTCCCGCCAAAACGAATTCCCGTTCTCTGCCAGCCATTGGGTGGGTTCACCAGAACTAACTGTTTGCAAACCGTTTGCGCTTTTTACGTCAACATGTTTACTGAACGCTTTGCTAATTGTCAAACTGTTTGCAAGCGGTCGCCATTTAATCGTAATTTAAACTCGCTGACAATCCCAAACATGTTTATGGGACATGCGCATTTGTCTTAAACGCGCGAAATTAGCGTACCAAAACCCGATTTTTAAAATAGGTATAATCTTTTTTTTTATTTGCCCCCTAGATTTGGGATTTATTTTTACAAAGTTGGTATAATATTTTTCTCTAACGTCAAATTTGAGTAATTTATTTTCACATGATTGATATGTTGCCTTTGTTTAAATATTATTGTACAGTGATCCATGGTTACTATTCATTTCAATTAAATGTGGCAACTGTTAAATTAATTTTGACATATATCAGATTTGAGGTTAGTGAGAACCGTCTAATACCAGCATACTTTTGGTCCCAGGTAGCAAAATACGTTTTTAAAACGGCATAATTTGGTCAATTGTCGTACTTCCCGTCATCAAAACGACGTTATATATGACGGCCAAATGGACGTATGTAAAAGAAGTCATTTTAAGGTTAAGAAGACGTCATACTTCAGAGCCAAACGACGTCAATTTAATGTTGCTTTATTGACGGATGCAAAAGACGTCACTCTAAGGTTAAGAAGACGTTATGTATGACGTCACTTTAGTCGCTTTATTGGCGAGTGCAATAGTCTTTAAAGATGTACATATTTATTGAACTGACATATACAAAAAAAAAACTAACATAATAACACACATAATAAGGAAAATAACATTAAAGTTTAAATGGCGAACATAAAATGGTATTCTGAAACTAAATTCTATGAATGATCATAAGTCAGCAGAAGATTCATACAAAGAGTGTATTATGGGAAAGGCGACTTTGCCATCATTAGTTGGAATAAGGAAACAGTTCCCGCTAATATGGGAAACTGGATGTACTTCCAATTTTTCTGAAATATGGGACTACATATACATTTAATATTTTATAGTCAATAGGGTATAAATAAAAGGATTCCTTTAATAAAAATTTGTGGGCTAAAATTAAAATATTATAACGCGAGGCTTTCAGCGATCAGCTCGCGAGAGCAAGTTGTGAAGCTCTATAACTGTCTTATAAGTTAGCGTTAAGCCCCCTTATTAGAATAGTCGTACGTTCAAATCCTACTCGCGGCAACTTTATTTATGTTGTGTTACAAGTTGGCATTAGAACCCCTTATTAAAATACAAACTCGAATTTACAGCCAAGGGGCTAGGACAAGGGACGAAGCCCCCGTTGTTTGTTTTGATCAGTTAGGTGAGGCACAGATGCATACGTCTTACCTTAAAAGCTAGTGTTCTCCCCTTATTTAAAATTTTTCACCATAACCATTACTGGGATCTGTATGTACTTATAAAATATATCGCTAGGTGGCGACAGTTATATTACTGAAACCATTTGTTAGTCTATACACAAGTAGATGGCGCTATTAGCAAATTCAAAATTTGAGCTCGTGGAGCAAGACAATGAGCAAAGCTCCGAGAGCAGGTTGCGAAACCCTATACGTGTCTTACAAGTTAGCATTAGGCCCCTTATTAGAACACAAATTCAAATTTACACCCAAGGGTGTGAAGCCTTGAGCAAGTTGCGAAGCCATACACCTGTCTTACAAGTTAGCATTAGATTAGATATTAGAATACAAGTTCAATTTTCTCGCAATAAGCGATTAGAATGTAAACACTTAAATAGAAATTCAAATTTCCCACCAAGAGTGCGAAACCCCGAAAGCAAGTTAAGTCTTATAAGTTAGGGTTAGGTCCATCTATTAGAATACAAGTACACATTTCTCCCTCATAGGTGGCGCCACAAACAAATTCAAATTTTTGGTCAAGGGTCGAACTCCAAAGAGTAAATTGCTAAGCACTAAGCAAAATTTTACCTATATGAAGAAGTTTATCGCTTTTCTTAAAAACAACGGTGATTGATTTCAGTTGCGATTGTCTTCGTTTTAAGTACTCGTATCCAAAGCCTCTCGCTAAACGCGTGTTATGTGATAGCTTGGCATGGCAGGCCCTTATCGGTAAAAATTCGAGGATTAGAAAGATAGCGTTCTAATAAGAGGCTGGTATACTTAATTTGATTATAACCGCTTTTTTGACAGAGATAATTCAGCTAAGATAGAGCTTGTATGCTGTATAGAGGTGAAATCTAGCTTAAAGAAGAAGACACAAGACATTTTTCGGCGTATACACCGCTGTATTGAAGATGCTGTCTTGTGTATTAGAAGACATGCTACTGACCAGGAATTGGTTAATCTCAAGAATGATGTATGCGGTACTGCTTCAGGGGTGAAGAAGAACTGAAGACCTATGTAGTATTTCAAGGTGGTGTAGGGAAATTAGCTAATTTTATGAATAATCCCATATCTGTGTAATAATAATAGCGGCAAATACAGATTGTATATTATCCACTGCATGTATTTTTTAAAGCATAATTACAGTCGAATGAGTATTATTATGAAGCAGTATCAGGGTACTAGCTGTTTTACTTATTAATATGCCATATAACCGTTGAAGATGAAAAATCTGTAGTTGATGTTCTCTATTAAGATCCAGATAGGTAAAATTACGCTGCCCTTAATTTTGAACATAAGGGGAAGTTCACCCACCCCAAAAGTCTTGACTGCCGAAAATGTACTCACACTAGTATTTAATATAGGAGATTATGGATTACCTAAATTTGAGGGTGTTTTCGATAATTTACTGCAGAACCTTTTTGCGACCCTGATCTATATAAATAAAGAGTAGTTAATCTGTATTATACGCTTTATGGCTATGAATAAATTTTACTGTTTTTAAAGAAAGTATATTCCATATCGATGATAATAATAATAATCTGGGTACTAAAAGTAAACCAATTGGTTTTAAAAAAAGTCATCCCTAAACTAAAACGCACAATGAAACGTAGAATAGCCTATAATGCATATGTGTAACCATTTAATGCAATTTATTTGCCACTTAAACCTTGAGCATGTAATTTAGCAGTCGACCTTTAATATTTACTTTCAATTGATAATAGATAGCACTATTAAAGAGAGTACACACACTATAAAATTATAGTGGCAATAAAACTATTTTTTTGTTGCCATCACACTTCTATTAATGAAGGATTTTTCCCCAAATTTTTAAAGATACACATCATTTTTAGGTCAATTTATTTTAGACTCGTGCTAGACAAACGGGTATAGGTGTAATTCAATATTAAAAGTAAAATTCTTTTTTTTTTAAATTGAAATCTTACAATATTTATAGTGTCAATTAAGACTACCACTATAACCAAATGTGTGAGATCTTACTGTAATCGTGAAAACGAAATTATGAAATAAAGTAATTTAGGATAAACTAAAGTTACTGTTACATCATGAATTATAGCTTGTTTTGAGGTATAAATAAAATGTTTTAACCGTTTTTGGTAGCTTATGATATGTAGATTTCAGATCCGATTGATGCCGCTCTGCCAGAGTTGAACATTTTGAGTAATTCAAGATGGCGTCCAAGATGGCTGCCAAAATATTGATCTACGTTTTTCTAAGCAATGTTGACATGTGATATATCATTTTATATGTTTTTAGGTCGAGGAATATGAATATAAAGTCAAATTTCATCTACAAAGAATGTAAAAAATTTTATTTCTAAATTACGTCTGTGTTCACCTTTTTTTTCTTGTTGCAGATTCTGAGATAAACTATGCAAGATGTTAACTGACGAAGAAGAAGAGGAATGTTTTTCAAGTGTGGTAAACCAGGACAGACTGACAAATGTTCTACTAAAAGGATCGAATCGATAATATCAGCAAGCAAACTACGAAAAGATGTGTATCATCAGTCATTGGAACAGTGTTTTACATCCAACCCCAACCTAGTAGTACACTGCCACCGGACATGTGTGTCAACCTATACTTCAAAAACGAACATAAATCGTGCCCTAAAACGAAGTCTTCCTAAAGAAGAATGCTCGCTACAAAGTAAAAGAGTATTTAGCTCAGAACCAGAATCTTTTAATTTTAGAAGAAACTGCTTTTTATGTGGAGAAGAGTGCGTAGATCGCGATCCAAAAAATCCATGTCGCTATTACCCTTACTTTCTTGTTAGGACAGTAGAGTTTAAGACAGGAATTTTGGATGTGTGCAATAAGAGAAGTGACAAATGGGCTGAGGAGGTACAGTAAAGGGTTTCGGGAGCCACAAGTGATTTACATGCAGCAGATGCAATGTATCACTGGAAATGCCACAAATTGTTTACAAGTGACCGTAACATAAAGGCTGCAAAATAGAAATCTTCTCATGAGTTAAAATATGATGATATTGCTTTTAATGAAGTCACACAAGAAATGGTTGAAAACAGTGCTCAAGCATGGAATAACGTTGAACTGCACAGTTTATATTTGAGTTTCGGCGGGAGTACTCTTTCTAGAAGGACATTTGTTGAAAAGCTGCAAGATTATTTCTGGAAAGAGTTACTTGTTTTGTCATCACCAGGAATTGTGAGTCTTGTTTTATTTCGAAAAGATTGTACGACAACCCTGATAAGCACAGAAAATGACGAAGACATCGTACCTGAACACGTGAAACCATTGGCATCCATGATAAGAAAGGAAACTTTGAAGGCAGATAAATCGACACCACCACAGTTAGTCGTGAATATAGTGAAATACTCTTGCATCTCCTTAATGAATTAAAAATACTCAACCTAGCAGCACTTGGTAGTATTGTTGCAAGTTCCTTAAAAAAAGCCCCAGTTCAACTTCAAGTTGCGTTCTCTAACCTTCTAAAGAAGAAGTCACTCATTGAAGAACTTTGCCATTTCATGATCAGAACGACCTATGATGAATTTAAGCGCTTCCGAGCATCTGTGGTGAAAGCTTGTAGTGCCAACTTTTCACTAAGAGGTATTCAAGAAGGAAAGGGTCTTATACAAGTTGTTGGAGACAATTTTGATGCAGCTATTTGCACAGAAAAAGTACTACAGCAAACTCATGCAATGGGAATGATCCTCACAAAGAGTCAACAAGACATTGTAAATACAGAACAGGAGGTAATGACAATAACCAGAATACCAAAAAATGAAGTTACTGTTTCTCCAGAGCCCGACGTTACAATTAAAAGGTACAAAAGACCAAAGAAAGTACATATGCCATCACTCTCTTTGCCAATTGAAGGAATACCCCAGTTGAAAGTATTAGCTTCAGGAGTTGCTAAAAAGTGTTCAGTTGTGAATGCACAGAGAGTTGAATTTAACTTTCTAAAATTGGTTGCCCAGAGTCCAGACACTTCAGAGTATAACGGTTTCAACACAAGATTACATCGAGAATCAATACATGACTTGGGGAATGCTACACAAGTAATGTATTTACCATTAATTGATCATGACACAGTTTTAACATGCATGTTGAAAGCACAGAGATTAACCAATGAGTGTGGTCAGCCATTCGGAGCATTCACAGCAGATCAATCTATATACAAAGTAGTTGTGGATATTACATGGAACGACCCTGAAAAGTTTTCTAACTTTGTTCCTCGTCTTGGTGGGATGCATATATTGATGTCTTTTATCGGGTGCATAGGTTCACGCATGGCTGGGAGTGGGTTGGCAAAAATTCTTGAGTGTACATTTGCTGGTGTGCTAAAAATGTTAAAAGGCAAAAAGTGTCCTGAGAATATGCGAGCATTACGGCTTCTGGCAGAAGAAGTGCTACGACCAGTTCTTGAAGACAATTCCATCAACAATTTTGAAACTATGATTGAGAACTTAGATCAAAAATGCACCCATAGCCGAACTACTCATTTGTGGGTATACAATTTTATTAAACCAGTTCTACTAACGATGAGTTATGTGAGAGCAGAAAGGGAAGCAGATTGGTTCCTTCATCTTCGGTGTGTACAAGAAATGTTGCCCTGCTTTGCTGCTGCTGGGCATTGGAACTATTTACGTTATGCCTCTGTTTATGTAATGTATATGAAGCAGATGCCACGTGATTGCCTAGATCATTTTTTGAAAAGAGAGCATGTAATGAGACATAGAAGTGGCTATTGGAATGCAATATGGTCGTATATGATGATTTAAAGCACATTTATGAGATACGGACATTGTGAAAGAGGAAATTCTTTGACAGGCTTAACGCTTAATACACCAGGAGTAAAACGTTGGGCATTAAGTATACATGTGACCAGACAACTTGCAAGTGAACTTTGTAAAATGAGGGAACACATGGAACCTGACACAATACATGTACACAAAGAAGAAAGCAACAGAAGAATTAGTCGTGATGCTGTAGATAGGGACAAGCTAAGGAAAAAACTAGAACTATGTATTCAGCCCTTAAATGCATCAGAGCATCCTCAAGGATTGGTAAACATTGCATCTGGGAAGGTAGTATTAGCCAAAGCAATTAATGTGGACAAAGCTGATGAAATGGTAAGGTAATTGTGTATGAGTTTCAAGAAAGCCTCCCAAGTGGATTTCATGATACTCTTAGTAAATTGTTGTGTTCATGAGTGAGGATAAAGAAGGGGTAAAATTAAAACTCTAATGCAGATGGACCCTTCACTTTTGTACTCTAAAATCTTTGCGCTCCAAGCAAACAGAGACTTAAAATGACTGATGTGTTAAAATATGAACTTGCTTCTGGCCCCATCTATGTTCAAAGACGATGGAAACATGAGAGAGGCTGTTGGTAAGTCTGTTTTAACGAACACTATGCGTGTCTCGCAGTCAGTCAGAAGAAGTAATCCACCTTCACTAATAATTATTGACGGGTGTGCATTACTGTGGGGTGTGCATTGGCCAGTAAGAGGGTCTGTGAGTGACTTCCTAAATAACTTCCTGCAAAAG
This sequence comes from Vesta saturnalis, assembly GCA_036346205.1. Classification (NCBI taxonomy): domain Eukaryota; kingdom Metazoa; phylum Arthropoda; class Insecta; order Coleoptera; family Lampyridae; genus Vesta; species Vesta saturnalis. The sequence goes on along the minus strand of JARFJB010001218.1, from coordinate 2,378,488 downwards.
GTCATTGACAAGCTGAAAGATTCCCATGTCCACCTGGTGTTTGACAGATACTATGACTATAGCATTAAGAGTGCAACAAGAGCGAGTCGCGGAAAGAAAGTGTCAAGAAAGTTTATTTTTACTGAAACGACACCACCTCCGCCACAAAATATAACGCTGTCAAACAACGAAAACAAACGCCAATTGATACAGCTCTTATGAAACTATATTTCTGCACACGTATGTAATGTCCCATGTGAGAACCGTTTGGTTGTTACTGGACAAGATGTCACACCAGTTCAAATACATAGGGGCAACCTTACTCATAGAATTGATTTGAAAACAGAACAATAAGAAGCAGACATTATAATGATTCAACATTTAATAACTGAAGTTACAGGAAAACAAAGTGAAACTGTTCATGTTATATGTGATGATACAGACGTATTCGTTTTACTGTTGTACTACTACCATCTGCTGGAAATGAAAAATGAAGTCTGCATGGTATCGCTAAAACCAAGAAGGTCATCAGTTTATATCAAAAATTCAGTTTCAAAGTACAAGGATATAATTACAAGTTTGCCAGCTGCTCATACCCTGTCTGGCTGTGATTCTGTAGCCCCAATCCACGGGATAGGAAAGAAAACAGTTCTTAAGTGTCTTCAGGCTGGTAAACAGTTACAGAAATTGGGCCATGAAGGCAGCTGGCACATCTTCAAAGTATTTTGTGGTTATCTGCAAACAGTCCATTATCACTTGGCCCAGATCCAACATCATTGGGCTGGCAAAGGGATGAAGCGAACAAAGAGCTTATTCCCATTGCCATTCCACAAAATATTCCAATTGTACCAGATCAGATAATAGCAATGACAAAGTGTTCATGCCGATCTGAGAAACCCTGCATAACAATGAGATGTAGCTCTCGGGCAAATAACATTTCATGTAGCTTAATGTGTCAATGCTTACATGAAGGAGAAAAGTGCTGTAATCCAACTACCAAAATAACTCAATCATTAAATGACTGAGACAGTGAAGATGAATTTTAGTGTGATTTGTACTCAACTATTTTATCTTGATCTTAGATAACAACGTGAAATTTAACTATTGTTTTAACTATATTACCCATAATGTAAAAAAATATTTTTTTTTCAAGTTTTTTCAATAAAGGTTTGTAAGTAACCCCCCTATTATTTATTTTTCACCCAAACTAACGTTGTTTTTGGATTCTTAGACCTAAAAAACACATAAAATGATATATCACATGACAATATTGCTTAGAAAAACGTAGATCAATATTTTGGCAGCCATCTTGGACGCCATCTTGAATTACTCAAAATGCTCTGGCAGAGTGGCATCAATCGGATCTGAAATCTACATATCATAAACATTCAAAAACAGTGCAAACATTTTATTCATACCTCAAAACAAGGTTACCCTACAATTAGGCATTTGGCACCCAGACTATTAAGCTTTCGCTTGTTTTGCTGTTTATTATGCAAATCACAAACGGTAGGCAACAGCTTCCCGCCAAAACAAATTCCCGTTCTCTGCCAGCCATTGGGTGCGTTCACCAGAACTAACTGTTTGCAAACCGTTTGCGTTTTTTACGTCAACATGTTTACTGGACGCTTTGCTAATTGTCAAACTGTTTGCAAGCGGTCGCCATTTAATCGTAATTTAAACTCGCTGAAAATCCAAAACATGTATATGGGGCATGTGCATTTGTCTTAAACGCGCGAAATTAACGTACCAAAATTCGATTTTTAAAATAGGTATAATCTTTTTTTTTTATTTGCCCCCTAGATTTGGGATTTATTTTTACAAAGTTGGTATAATATTTTTCTCTAACGTCGAAAGTCTTTAGAACGTCATAGTTTGGTCAATAGTCGTACTTTCCCGTCGTCAAAACGACGTCATATATGACGGCCAAATGGACGTATGTAAAAGACGTCATTTTAAGGTTAAGAAGACGTCATACTTCAGAGCCAAATGACGTCAATTTAACGTCGCTTTATTGACGGATGCAAAAGACGTCACCCTAAGGTTAAGAAGACGTTATCTATCACAGTCAAATGACGTCATTTTTAGTCGTTTTATTGGCGAGTGCAATAGTCTTTAAAGATGTACATATTTATTGAACTGACATATACAAAAAAAAACTAACACTCGTAATAAGGAAAATAACATTAAAGTTTAAATGACGAACATAAACTGGTATTCTGAAACTAAATTCTATGAATGATTATAAGTCACCAGAAGATTCATACAAAGAGAGTATTATGGGAAAGGCGACTTTGCCATCATTAGTTGGAATAAGAAAACACTTCCCGCTAATATGGAAAACTGGATGTACCTCCGACTTTTCTGAAATGTGAGACACTACATATACATTTAATACTTCGTAAATATCATTATCTTTCGCCATGTAATAACAATCGGATACACTCTGTGATTTTATTGGCATAGTAAAACTTTTATACTTTAGCTTTTTATACTGTCTATATGAACTAAATTTGTCTGGTAGTGGACCCTGTAAATGTAATTTATCACACTGAAAGTTACCAACCTCTGTTCTTTGTTGAATTACAACGAAATTTAGTTCATGAAGACGACGATATATTTCTGCTAATATATTGGTTGGAGATTTTATTAATTTTTTAAGTTTACCTAAAAAGTTTTCAAACAAAAATGCAGAAAAGTTATCGAGAGTACCAAACCTAATAACATCATCGGTTAAATGGCATAGTGTGTGGACATTATATACAAGACCAAGACAGTACCATATAAATTTTTAGAGTGGGTCACAAACAGATTTAAGAATTCTTTACTATAGTGCAATAATTTTGTAAAGTATATTTCTTCTAATTGCAGCATGAAGAAGAAGAAAATGTTCATACACTGCCACATCTAAGATGTCGTTTAACACAACTGGTCCCACATATAACAAAAATGTTCTTAATTCTGTAGCTTTCCATCTGCGCAGATCAGTCAGGATTCTAGGCTTTCTATTAAGTTCTACCGGGACATAATTGGATAGAGATAAAAGCCGGTCAGATATAAATGTAACATTTTGATTCCGTAATCTTACTTACAGTGGCCTACAGTGATCCAACTGTAGAATTTTACGCATCACTCCAAGATAGACATTGTACATGTAATCCAGAGGGAAATTACTAATCATACCAATATCTAACTGTTGTAAAGGAGAATCCCCAATGTGATAAAAGAACTATCTGATCTTCTTTCAACATTAATGTTTGTAAAAACCACACGATGATTGTGATAATCACCCACGTCACAGCATTTATCACAAGAAGAATAGCCACTATGAGTTTTAACACCCTTTATGAAAGCTCTTGCTGGAGCGTCACAAATAAAGCTGTGAATTTTAATAGCAAACTTTTTACCATTAAGCATAGCCCCTTCATTTACAAGAATTTTAACTTCCTTCACAAAATGTTCAAGAAATACAGAAAGTGGAGTTGGTTTAGAAGAACCACAATATAAACCAATAACAAATGGAGAACTAAGAACATTTTTTATAACCCATAATATAGGCCAAAAATTAATGATTCGTTATTTACTGAAGTTGTAATATCACTGTGTGACGAATACGTGTCCAAACTGTCCAAACTAATTCGCGGTGGACGTTTTAAGTTGGAAGATATTTTTTATGTACATTTTCGGCCTCACTACTTCCATAAGAAAATCGCCTAGGGGCAGTTCGCTTTCTTCGCCACATTGGTTTTTTGTCCCTACTGTGCTAATTAACCAATCATAAAAAAGATTTTTTGAATACGCACTCACACGATTCAAACTCGAAAACCGTCGGAAAAATTGCATCACCAAAAAAATTCCTTATCAATGTAAACGATATCTTGTAAATTGAAGATCTCTTAGCGACGCTGAACCCTAATGTCTCGTACCTAAAAGCTAAACTCTTTGTTTAAACAGTACTTTCTTTGAAGACATAAAACTGTTGAGGCGGATTTTGATGAACTTTTTGCCATTTAACAATCGATGAATTGTTGTTATAGTAAACTGTTTAGTCGGTAGACTTTTGACGATATTGAATTTTCTTTACAAAATGGTGCTTTAAAGTGTAGGATTTTTCAACACGCTTGACTTTAGATTAAATTCATTAAATGAAAACTAAATTCGCTATTAAGTATTAGTACGATACAACAAAACGCCTCACATCCACAATAACGAAATCTTCAAGTGATAACAAAAAAGTTAGTCATGAATTTGATGAAATGTAGTTAGTGAGTTTATATTTGTTAGCTTTTCATTGAAACAATGTTAGCAATTTATAAAAAGTAAAGTAAGGTGTATTATTTTGTAATAATGTTCCAGTGTTTAATTTCCGTCTGATAGTTATTTGTGATATCAGTGATTTTGCTTTAGAAGTAAATTTTGTTTTTGGTGAATTTGAGTAATAGTAATATTTTGAAATCTGTTTGTAAATATACCTAAACTGCAGTAAACATTGGCATCAAAGAGGCCGATTACTCAAAAGGTTCTATGTGATATAATCGACATAGAAACTGTATCGGAAGAAGATTTGGAAAATAACGCTCTTTCAGCAGTTTCTAAAGATGGAAAAGGAATCGTGAGGGACATTCTACCACCATCTACAAGTTGACGCTCAATAGCTAACATTCTGCGAGATAACCCGGGTCGTACTTCATATGCCTTAGCTCGTGTTAAGTCCATAAAATCACCCTTTTAATTCCTTTTACTAAGCAAATTGAGAAGATTATAATAGATATGAGTCATGTTGAAGGAAGAAGAGTTTTATCAATGCCTCTATTCAAATAGGAACTAAAATAATTTCGTATAGCCAAAGCCTTTTATATGTGTGATATATATATATATATATATATATATATATATATATATATATATATATATATATATATATATATATATATATATATATATATATATATACAGGGTGTTACAAAAAGTAGGCCTATCCGTTAACCACATATTCTTGGGGACAAAATAAGGAGACTTTTCATTTAAACGCTTTCTTTTCCAGATACAGGGTGTCAAACTTCACTTTTAAAAGTGCATTTTTTTATCTCTGGTGTGTTTTAAGATACCGTTTTCAAATTTGGTACAAATCTTACTCTTTTCTAAGTGCACCTTCTTATGATTTTAAGTAAAAATTCAAAGAACTAAAGAAAAATAAGAGGGTGTGGTAATCTTTAACCCCCATTTTTTCTGACGAACGCCTATGAACGTAGCATCCATTTTTTATAGTAGTTGATCATCTATCTAACTTTTTGGCTCTTGTAAAATTTTGATTTGATGCTTCTTTATGACATACTTATAGTTATTCGACTAGGTGTTGCGATTTTTTAACAATTTTTTATTTTATTAATCAGAATAAATTCATAATAATAACTTAAAACAATTATGCTAATAATTATAATACGAAGTTGGATGCAAATAATTAAATTAAATGTTCGATGTGTCCACCGCCTTCGCGAATGCACCTTCTGGCTCTTTTATAACTAAAACCAAATATTTTGGAAAATATTCGGTTTCAATCTAAATTCCTCTGCACCTTCTGCATGCGATCCCTCAATTAATTTGATTTATTATTGGAACCGTATAAACAAAATCTTTGAACTGAAGTCCAGTGGATTTAAGTCGGGGGAACGACATGGCCAATGAATAGGCGCATCCTGTCCCCAACCAATCCAGTGATTAGGGAAATATTGGTTCAAGTGGTTCCGAACATTATTGCCATAATGTGGCGGAGCTCCGTCAAGTTGAAACCACATATTTTGACGTCATCAAGTAAATTTGTAAACTCATTTTGTAAAAAAAAATAAAAAATGTTCGGCATTTAAGTTTGGTGGCAAAAATACCGGACCTAAAAGAAAATTGTCTAAAATTCCTGCCCACACGTTTACTTTAAAATTTACTTGATGACTGGTCTCTACAAGAGCTCTTGGATTTTCATCTGCCCAAACATGGGTGTTGTCGATATTCGTTATACAATTTCACGTAAAGGTAGCTTCATCCGAAAATAAAATAGATCTAACAAACCGGCGGTTACGGTTATTTTCATTACAGAGCCAGTTGCAAAAATCTTGCAGCAATAAGTTTTGTACTCTATTCACATGATATGGATGTAATGAGTGACGTTTTAAAATTCTATGCACGTCTGTCGAATTTACATCATTTCCAATCTGTCGAGCTATAGTCCTAGTACTAGTACCCGGATTTTGTTCAACTATTTGCAAAATTTGTTCCTCTTGACTTGGTGTAATTTTACGTGGCCGTCCCATGTTCCTATTCCAGTGTCTCTTCGGCGGCGTACTAAACTTAAGAAAAATTTCCTTTTGGGTGATACCGATTTGGATACATTTCTGCATAACGCCTTGAAGCTAAACTAGCATTAGAATCACATTTTCCTAAAGTGAGAATGATTATTCAAAATGTACAATCTAGAGATTTTATTTGAAATCTTACCCATAATTAAAATCATATCAGTCATTTCAGAAAATTCCAAAATATTCTCTCTATTGGCCATACCTTATTATTCTGTTTAGCGTTTGAACTCGACAGTCGTTCGAAATTTTTACAGCAATTAATTTGACAAACATTTCACAAGACGTATAAAAAATATTAGGTTTTCAGTTATTTAAAAAATAAAAAGGTGCAATCGCGAAGGCTATGGACGCACCGAACATTAATTTTTTTGTATGCGACGTAGTATTGAATTATTAACTCAACTGATTGTTTTAAGCCATTATTGTGGATTTATTTTAACTAAGCTTCTATGGGTAACTCTGTTATTATAACAGTTACAGAGTCGGTTAAATTAGCAATATTGGGAAGAATTTCAAGACCAATCAAATGACGTTTTGAGTTTTGATCAGTGTTGCCAACTTTCGTAGTTATTTAGAAAAAACTAAAAAGGAGCCGAATTTTCAAACTCAAATATCTTTGGAACCGTTGCAAATAAAGCTAAAACACAAGAGAAGTAATTCACAGATATTGTTACGAACTTTAAGATAAGCCTATTTTTAAAATTATGTTACATAATAAATAATAATAAATCAAAATCAATTGAGGGATTGCATCGCAGAAGGTGCAGAGGTATTTAGATTGAAACCGAATATTTTCCAAAATATTCGGTTTTCAGTTATAAAAAGAGCCAGAAGGTGCATTCGCGAAGGCGATGGACACATCGAACATTTAATTTAATTATTTGATTCCAACTTCGTATTATAATTATTAGCACAATTTATTGTTTTAAGTTATTATTATGAATTTATTCTGATCAATAAAATAAAAAATTGTTAAAAAATAGCAACACCTAGTCGAATAACTAAAAGTATGTCATAAAGGAAGCATCAAATCAAAAGTTTACAATAGCCAAAAAGTTAGATAAATCAGCAAACTACTATAAAAATGGATGCTACGTTCATAGGCGTTCGTCAGAAAAAATGGGGGTTAAAGGTTACAACACCCCTCTTATTTTTCTATTAGTTCTTTGAATTTTTTACTTAAAATCATACATTAGGTGTACTTAGAAAAGAGTAAGATTTGTACCAAATTTGAAAACGATATCTTAAAACACACCAGAGATAATAAAAATACACTTCTAAAAAGTGAAGTTTGACACCCTGTATATCGAAAAGGAAGCGTTCAAATGAAAAATGACTTAAGAAAAGTTCCCTTATTTTGTCCCAAAGAATATGTGGTTAACGGATTGGCTTACTTTTTGTAACACCTGTATATATATATATATATATATATATATATATATATATATATATATATATATATATATATACAGAATGTTCCAAGGTTCTGGTCTCGGACGATTGCGCAGTTATGGTAGAAGATAGAATTTTCAAAATTTGGTGAAAGTTGTACCATAAATGAACACATATTCTGAAAATTTATTGACTATATAGGGTGTTCCAGAAATGTGTGGCTATATTAACTTACATTTTTTTAAACGGAACTCCCTGTATTTTATTACAAATTTGAATTCCCACGTTACAGAGCTTGTGAAAAATACATGGTCTTACTAGGTTATATAGGGTATTTTATAAGATATGGCTAGTAGTGCACAAAAATTATCCGTAATCTGTCACCGCGCTAGTCACTAAATCTAGTAATTTTTTATTTGGTTAATATTATGAGGTTATTAGGCGTTTAGAAAATAGGTTAGATTGGTGTTTCGTATCTCTTGTAATACAGGGTGAAGCAAAACTCTAATTAAGGAATATCTCAAAATTTTTAGATAGAACACCCTGTACATTGTATTGTCATTTGTTAGCAATTGCACTAATCTTACAAACGATATAGGGTTTGTATGGTCTATTTCATTAAGCAGAGTGAGAATGTCATTAAAACTGTAAAAAAATACTACTCAGTCATAAATTTGAAAATAAAACACTCTGTAGAGCTATTTTCTAACAATGTAACTTTATTTATGTATTTTTTGTTCATTTTAATAAATGTTCAAATTGCCTAC
>JARFJB010001218.1:2282500-2365000 GCA_036346205.1 Vesta saturnalis | reverse complement strand
GTCTAAAAAAAATTAATTTAACAAAAACATAAATTATGCCATAACTTTTTCAATTCAATTCGGATTTGATTTTTAAATACATTTTTGAACTCAGGACAAAATTCTGCATAAATAGACACCTCACATGCTATAATTCGCTTCATGAATTTACATTTTGAAAATTTTATACCTAAATTTACTAATATCTAATAAATATTTTATTTTACAACTAAACGGATGACATATTCAGCTTCTACATAAAAAACTGTATAAGAATACATTTATCTCTACCCATTTTTCATAGTTTTAGCAAAATTTCTATTTTAATACCTTAATTTTATGTACTTAACCCAACTTTTCTAAATTTATGTTTAAACTATATATTTAAAATTAATTTCTTTGTACAAATAAGGAAAACCTATTGTTATATGCTTTTATAATTTATTCTGAACTTATCTTGCCCTAACTAATATATAAATTTGTAAACTTCTTAATTGTTGTACTTAACCTAACTTTATATAATTTAATTTAAACTTACTTTTTAAACGTTTATACTACGTGTAATGTTTATCTAATATGTTCCTATATATGTCTCTAACACAATCACTGTTTATCTGTACTTTATAGTTTCTAATTTTGTATTTTCACACTTTTATATTGTTATCATATTTTGTAAGTTTTTGTACGGGGTGGCCAACTACGAATGAGAGGTACTGTATCTGGGAAACTATACATCGTAGAGGCTTGCGGAAAAAAAAGTTATTACTAAAACGGCCAATACAAAAACCTGGAAAAGTTTCTGAAATGGCCGCTAAGGGGCGTAACTGCAATCTCGAATCTAAAAAAGTGATGTTCCTGTGAATTCTGCTATATTAACCTAATAAAAAAATAACTGATCTTTGAAGTCGAGGATAATCTGAACTTTTTTTGTTTGGCACTTTTTGACGTATCTATAAAAATAAAGTGGTGGGGGGTATTCAAAGGTTTCCTTAAATCACCCCCCGTATCTTCGAAACGGCTAATCCGATTTTAACAGATTTGGGGGCATTGAAAAGAGCTTTTCTTTCGTTTAAAATCGATTTTGGTTTCTCTACAATTTTTTTCTTATAAGCATATTTCTCATACTTTCATTTTTAAGTGAAATACATATTCTACTATTGAAAACTGGACTAAAATTACTATTTTAAGTATATAAATACGTTTACACTTGTCAGTGATATAATTAAAACCCGAAAGGGTATATATCTTTAGGCTATTTTAACACTGCATATAGAGCATAGTTTAAAAGTTATAACTGTTATAAGCAATAGAAAATTTGAAATCGATTTTTCTTTCATTTACATTTTGATATTAAATCTCTACAATTTTCTTCTTATAAGCACATATATTCCTCATACTGTTCCATTTATATTCTACTTTTGAAAACTGCACTAAAATTACCGTTTAAAAGGGTCAATTCCTACAGAATTGGCTAAAGCTGAACGAAAATACGTAATTACAACAAAATTTCAAATATCTCGAAAACCGTTGATTTTTGTATATAGGTAAATATGGCTCAATCGATCACAAATCAGCCATACTAACACCTCCTTGAAGGATGGTATCTGATTTGGAATCACCTAAATGTTGTTTTTTGGTCATATATCATTATTTACTAATAAACGTTTGGCATAATTTGACTTGTCCGTGTGTTTATATTTGTAACGTCTAATGTATTCTATGTATCTAATATCAAAGTTTACGTGTTTGGCCAATATAAACAGAATTAGTGCACAATTTAACTTATAAATACCCTGCTTCAGAATGTTGTTAATTCACATTACATAATAATTTAAGAACGTTTGCTTTAGTTTTAAACGCTACTCCGTACTTTTCTATTTCTGTTGTGAGCTGTTTTTGCAGATATTTTCCGCAATATGAAATTGATATGTATTTATTTTCAATTGCTTTTGTATAAACTGGGTAAATGTTCTTGATAGATAATTTTTATTCTTGCTTTTTGCTAAATTGTCGATCTGATAATTTGCTTGTGCTACTTGTTTGCTATTTCTTTATTTTGGTTTAATGGTAATGGCACTGCTCTATGTACTAATGATCAAGTTCAGCTTACTTATGTGTGTTATGGTGACATGTAGACATAGGTTTTCTTAATATGGAGACCTCGAATTTGTTCTGTGTTAATTTTTACATTTGTACCTACATCTATGTAAGTATTCTCAGTTTCTCACTACCTAATAATTGTAATGAATAACTGAACAACTTTAGAAATAATAAAATATCAGGTGTGGAGCAACACACGATCTTTCAACCTACAAAGGCGAAATTGAAAAAAATTAAATAATTTTAATAATCATAATTTTTTAAGATAAGTATGCATCCCCTTTTGTAATACGTTCATAACCAAAATAGACAACATTACACAAACAACTCCAAAAATCTCTCAGATGGACGTTTAAACCTTCATGTCAGGTAGAGGTTAATAGACATCTGAATGCTAATTTAAAAAAAAATCCAAAGTCGCCCGCATCTATAATAGTTATTTTTGTATTAAGTGTGCAAGATGAGTGTTTTGTAAATGACACATGAGAGTGTTTATTTTTGGCCGAGACTTGTCGAGGCCAAAAATTCATTCGAGTGTGCCATAAAACACGAATTTTACCGCGAAATACAAACAATACTTTTTCTATAACTGTTATATTTCAAAATTTCTTTGAACTTTCTTAAATAAATATTTCAAATGAATCCTAAATGTTGCAACATAAATCGTTTCTATGGAGACATCATGTTTAACAATACTAGTTTTATTAATATCAATATTATAAATAAAAAAGGATACTTACATGTTTGTATTACAGTTTGGAATATTAGTAGTAGTATTGGTAAAATAAACTATATTATCTTACTTAGTATTTGTTAGTGTTCGTTAAATTAAAAGTATCATTTGAGTATTTTTTAATTCAAGTGATTGATTCTTGCAATTTATTTTGCGCCCTAGTTTGCAAAATATTTGGCGCATGTTGCCATAGTCAATATGAAAATAGCTATTTGTGTATTAAGAACGCAAAATGATATATTGTCGATTGAAAGAGACATTTGCGGCAATCTCTTGAAATCGACAATGAATTTGCGCTCGAATTACACACATGATTTTTTCTACAATCGAGCAGTTCACATATTTCCAAAAATTTATTTAATTTGATGAATGAAAAAAATTTTTCATTCAAATGAAAGATGTCATTTACTCGTTGTCATTGGATACTCTGAGCAATGCATATTTGATTTATAGTTAATAATTGGGAGAGCGAGCGTTTTTTTTATTTAGTCGCTTATAAGCGACAAAGTGACATTCCTCGGAAAAGATGACGTTTGCGTTGTCAAATACGAGCGCAAATGCCTACTTTGGATATCGATTGTAGAAAAAATAGTTTGCAATTAAAAAACTGACATCTCGCACAACGACATTAGTAAAAAATATAAACATTTTTTTACAGCTATAGAAAAAACATCTATAATATACTTACCTCTGTGAAGACAGCAACGAAAGATAGCACCAGAAAAATACGAATGTACTCGAATACCCATAGGCGTACAGGCGTTTGTAAAACAAGTAACACATTAAGGGATAACAATGTCATTACACATATCATTTGAAATAATTAGGTATTAACAAACAATTACATTTACACCAGGGTTCTTTCAGGGTAAAACACCCTTTATAGAAAAAAAATAATAATTGCGCCCTTCTAACCTACCGTTCACATTTTCCTTTTTAAAGTAGTCTCTCATAACGTATGCTACATGTACAGCAAGCACCGAGAATGCCGTTCTCAGGTCCATTTAAGGTAAAACACCTTTTAAAGCAAAAAGTAATTGCACCCCTTTGACCTAGCGTTTTACATTTTCGTTTCAAGGCTAATTCTCTAGTAGCACACGCGCCGCGCTGTCGACTTAGAATGGAAAAAAATATGCGCCCTTTTGACCTACCGTTTCATATTTTCCTCTTTGGGGCAATTCTCTAATGTTATATACTACGTGTAGTTTCAAAGAAAAGCATTGCAAATCCGCATTTATTATTATATACAATTTAATTTAGATAAAATATTACTGAGCTATGAAAATGTAAACTTGCACCATTATTACACATATTAAAATGCTTATCTTTTCTGGGTTTTTTATATGGTGTACAATCTAAACGTTTCGATAACACTTACAGTTATCTTCGTCAGCAATACTATCTTTCAAAATTGCTACTGACGAAGATAACTGTAAGGGTTATCGAACCGTTTAGATTGTATAACTTAAATATAAAATACACCATATAAAAAAAATCAAAAAGGATAGGTATTTTACTTACTGAGTTGTATCAGTACGTTTTTGTGCCTACTAAGTTCAAGAGGTAAATGTTTACAATTAAATTTTATGCAAAATATTTTGTCCCCAAAGCAGTATTGTTAAATTAATTTAACTCAAAAGAACTATAGTTATGAAGATGTACATCTTCGCATGAGAGACACCAATAGTTCAATATATACATTTATATCCTGCATAACCTATTAGGGTTTCCCACATAAGCAGTATTTTGAATATAATTACCTTCTAACATACATGCATATATATATATATATATATATATATATATATATATATATATTTGAGATGGCTAAATATATTTCTCAATTGTATTATCTTATTGTATCTTATATCGGGGATAGAGTTCAATTAGATTTGTTGACAAAAGAAATAAATATAATTTACGCTTTGATATAAATTAAATTTTTTTATATGTGAATTTAAAATTATAATAAATAGATCGTGTATGAAACATCCTTTAATTAAACTTGCACAAAGACGCATGCGTAGCGTCTTAACTGAAATAAATATCAGCCTGTCAAAATAGTCAAATGGAAAAATTCTTAAAAATGTGAGTTTAATAAATTTATAATTGAAATTAACATGATGATAGAATAATACAGATGTTTACACTGTTATTGCATAAACATATACACATATAAATGAAACACAAATGCAGGAAATTACAAAAATAATGAATACAAATTTAAGGGTTATTATAAATGGACTCACATGTGTATCGGCATATTTCCAAAAGATGTCTTGATTTGACTGGTTCTATATAAAAACTTGGGTAGGCTTCGTCCCATATGTAGTCGATGTTACCGGTTCACAGTTCAAATCGTTGCTGCTAATACTTCCAATCTTCAACCACCGTACACCTAGTTGAATGACAACTTTTCTTTTTTGGTAAACGTGTTGTCGTTTATAATGGCTTAAATAATTTCAACTAAGCACTGTATTCATAATTATATTTTATTTAAGTGTTGTTTAAATGTTCGTAAAATTTTCGATTTAAGAATGTTGTTTTAAGTTCTTAAAAATTTTATTCTGAGTCACTTTTTTGTTTTAGATCCCGATATGGAATATCTTTTATTATTATTATATGTCGCACCAGAAAATTAAACATAGATTCAGAAAACTGAAAAATTTTATGTTCGACAAACAAACAAAAACAAAAACACAACGACCGAATTTTTGAATACGGTAAACTTTAATCGAAACAAACTTTTATTATTATAGAAAATTATCGGTAACCTAACTTTATATTTATCGTATGTTAAGAACAATTGTTTCTGATTTCTCGGCTCTTCACTAACCGCGTTTCAAAATTTCCGAAAGTAACGCAACACAACACTCTGACGTTTGTTAGTAACTTTTAAAATTTGAAAAGAAAAAGAGAGAGGAATTCAGAATCAATGCCTTATATACTATCCTGTTAGCTACAAAAATTTCAATTTTTTTTCTTACAATACAAACAAAGTAACTAAGCTTCTGATTGGTTTAAACAAATTTGAAACCTTTACTAAAATACAAATTATGCCATAACTTTCTTAATATACTTCTGATTTACATTTTGAAAACAGAATTGTAATCTGTACATAATTACGCACCTCACGAGCCATATATTGCTTCAAAAATGTACGATTTGACATATTCTAATCTAAATTTACTTATATCTAAAAAACCTTAAATTCTACACTTAAACTAAATACATATTCGTGATCTACACGAAAAACTGAACTAGAAAACATTTATTTAAACTCAAATATCTTAACTTTAAAGGAAAATTCTTTTTCATATAGGAAATTTATGTAGTTAACCCCATTTTCATAATTTTATGTTCAAATAGCTTGTACAAAGTAAATTTGTACATGGAAATGAGGAAAACCTCCTATTATTTGCTCTAATAACTTATTCTATGCTCAAACTATAAATTTACAAAATCCCTTAAAATTAAAACTTAACCTAACTTTATACAAATATTCACATAATTTTCGTTTGTAACGTCCAAATTACTTAAAATGTTACTCTAATAATTTGTTAAAACTGTCTTCAACATCACCAATGTTCACTTTTATAGTACTGTCTACAACTTTCTCAACTCAACAATCCATATTGTTAAACACACTTCTTTAACATTTTTACATAAACAGTATTTGTATGTAAAATATCCATATGTAAGATGATTGTTTAAAACGTCTTTAATGTTAATAATGCACTACTTCTTCTCTTGCACTTTTTTGTACACTAATTTTGTGAGTAATAACTAAACCATGTCCGCACATAACCCTTTCTTAAGGTTTTAAATCTTTCCTACATTTTATCTAATTCGGTACATGTTCTAACTATAATTATGAATCTAAACTGTGTGATAAACATCTGTAAGGTTTCCAAATTGCCAAAATACTATGAATAAACTGTAAATTTAATGAAATATGTTCTACGAACTTAATCGTACTTACAAATATAACTTCATCTGACCTTCCTGGCATGCTCCTTACATAACACAATGCTTTTTATGATTAAACAAACTTGTGCAAATTTCACCAAGCCTGGGTGGGTGCATGCGTGCGTGAGTGTATCGTATATGGTGTGTGTGTGTGTGTGTGTTTGTGTGTGTGTGTGAGTGTGTATGTGTGTGTATGTGTGTGTATGTGTGTATGTGTGCGTGCGTGCGTGCGCGCGCGCATACGTGTGTGTGTTTTTTTATTCGACTTCTTAGGTCATTTGCCAAAAGTTGTAAATCACTAAATTTTTCTTAGGTATTTGTTTGCCGCTTATGCGGTTATATTTCAGAGTAAAGTTTTGTTTTTCTTAAGTAAGCAAATAATTGTCTTAATTTGGTTTTATCTGATAATATATCTTTCTGTAATGGGTATATTATTTTGGTATTGTTCCGTTCATTATTCCATCTAGGACATTCGTTAAATGTGTAAGTTAATGTTACTCTTGTGTTAAATTGTTGGCAATTGGGTGTAGGTGAATTTGTTAGTAAGTATGTGTGTCCTAAGCGTAAGCGGGTTAGCATTACACCTTCTTTTCTAGATATTTGTAGTACTTGTTTACGTTCGTTTACTATTGGTTGATGTTCTTTTAGTTTTCTGTTTTCCAGTGTCCAGTCGCTTTGTCATTTTTTTTCTATTTTGGTTTTAATTTCTTTTACGTTGATTAGTGTGATTGTTTGTATGCTTAATTGTGTGCATGAATCTTTGATGCTTTCTTGTAGGATGTACCTGGTTTGGACATACTTTTGAAGCGTATTCTACATGTAAACTGCTGATAGGGCTGGTTGGAAACGCTCCAATGCCTCAATCGTAATGCTAAATTCTGTAGGGTGTTTAATTTGTTTAGGTGGGATTCGCGTGCCGACATGTACGAAATACAGTCGTAATCAAACCTTGAAAGAATAAGAGTTTTGTACACTCGTAGCAAAATTTCTTTGTCTGCGCCCCTCTTACAGTTTGCTAAGCATCTCATTATGTTTATTACTTTCCTACATTTGATTTCCAGTTCATCAATATGATTTAACCACGATAAGGAAGTGTTTAGTGTTATCCCCAAAAATTTACAGTTTAGTACGCATTCTATTTTGTGGCTATTTAGTGTCACGTTAAGTTCGTGGTGCGGAGTTTGGAGTTTGCAAAAGTGCATGCAAACGGTTTTTGCGGCTAATAATTGAAACCCGTTGTTTTCGGGTTGTTTCACTACTAAGATTATGGCGCTTTAAAGTACGGCGTTCGATGTATGCCCTTTTTTACATGCGTGGTAAATTGCAATGTTGGCTATATATATGCTACGTCCAATAGACGGGTGTAGGTTTTGGGTGATGTCGTTGATGGCTATGTTGAGAAGTGTGCTACTGATGGGGGACCCTTGAGGAATCCGTTTTCGAGGGTGTGTTTGTGTGACAGTTTGTTTCCTGCTCTCACTTGGAAATTTCTATTACTTGTGAAGTTTTTAATGAAGTACGCCATGTTTCCTTTTAGTCCCTATTTATGTATCTTTTGTAACAGCGCATATCTCCAGACCGTGTCGTAAGCTTTTTCTAAGTCAAAGAAAACTGTGGTGAGATGTTCTCTTTCGGCAAAACTCTCTTGTATGTTTTGAGTTAGCATCACATGTTTTTTCTGGACCCGATTTGATGTTTTAGCAGCCAGTTCTTCTTTTCGATTAGTTCGATAGTCTCTTATTGATAATTCTTTCAAGGGGTTTTCCTAGGCAGCATAATAGTGAAATCGGGCGATCACTTTCCACGTGTAAAGAGCCGGTGTTTTTGAATCGGGATTATTATCGCGAGTTTCCAGAGATTAGGATACTGTTTTCCTTTCCAAATTCTATTGTACATGAACAATAGATCTTCGAGTCCTTTGTTAGGAAGATTTTTGATGATTTCGTTTCATATCATGTCGATACCAGAACCTGTATTTTTAAAATTTTGGATTTCGTGTTTTAACCCTTCCATGGTAGTATGCGCGTTCTAGGGTTCGTTGTCATATCCGTCAATGCTTAATCCTTTCATTTTTGGTGGCGGCGAACGTTTGATTGTTGCTTTGTGTACTGCTTATTTTTTCGTAGTCGCAGGCGAAGTTTTCTGCTGTTTCAAATGGAGCTACTATGATGTTATGGTTGACTTGCAATTTCGGTTGAGTTAAGTAGTTATTTTTACCTGAAATGGCTCGAATTTTGTTCCAGATCGTTTTAGGTGGTTCCGATACGGCTTATGCCAGGATTGTTTTTGGGCATTTCGGATTAGTCACCTTGCTATAGCTCTGTGTTTTTTAAATGAGATTAAATTTTGCACCGTTGTAAATAATTGGAAGGTTTTCAGTGTCTTTTTCCTGCTTTTCATTGCTTGAGCAATTTCTGTGTTCCACCAAGGGACTCGGGTTCTGTTAATTTACGTTTGTTGTAACGGTATCGTAAACTTCGCAGCATCCTTCATGCCTTTGTTGAAGCTTTCTACTAATTCGTTAATATCCGTTTGTCTGTTGATGGGAACTGTGAGGTTATTACGTATGCTTATTCGGATGGGAAAATGTCACTGCTATGTAAGTTGTCTATAGGATTCCATGTGAAAGCTGATGCAATACGGGCAGTACAGAAACTTAAATCTATAGCCGTGAACTCATTACATTTTCCATTGAAAACTAATTCCTTTCTATACAAGAGGTTTTCTATTTCTCGCCTCTTGAGGTCGCGTCTTTGTTTGAGCCCCAAAGTGGGCTGTGTGAGTTAAAATCTCCCAAAATTAGGAAGGGTTTGGGGAGTTGTGATATACTTTTTTTTGTGGTTTTAGGACGTCAACTGCTCTGGTCATTAACCCTATTTCTACGAATTTCGCACATTATTTGGTTAAAACCGAAAACTACTTTGATCATTAAATTGTGGGCGGGTAAGTACCACATTTTTTTAACTTGTATTTATTTATTTACTATTTTTATATCCTCAGGAAATAATTTGATAATTTTAAGTATTCTAACACTTTTTTGATTCCTTCAAATCGAAGCAGAACTCGTTCATCAAAATTATTATAAATTAATTAGTTAGCTTGTTTCATATTTCAAATACTAAATATCATTCTTGACAAAGTCCCCGCAAGTTTGAATATTATATATTTTCACGTTAATAAACACAAGTTGTTCCGAATAATGTCGATTTTGTTTTGCGGAGATAGTGCAGCTTCACAGTAAAGACCTTGAGCGGGACTGGTAGGGAAGGCACCAAGAGTGTACCTAATTTCAGCATTGTGGATTCGATCCAAGATCATTAGTACACTTTGCTGGCTGATCCGTATGCTATACTACGATAGTCTATAACTGATAGTACCATCGCCTGATATACTCTTAATAGTACTTTGGGTTCTGCACCCCATGTGGTATGTGCTAGAACTTTTATTAAATTCAGTGTCTTGTCACATTTTCTTTTAATTTCAGTGATATGTGGCTTCCATGTAAGCTTCATGTCAAAAATAACGCCGAGAAACCTAGCTTCGGGAACACACTCGATCGGCTGGTCACCAAGGTATAGCAGTGGATTGAAGTGCGGTCTTCTAAGAAGACATAAGTTCTGGCACTTTGTTTTTTCCGTTAAAAACTGAAAGCCATTTGTAACCCTGCAGGGTTCTAGACATTTCACCTGCTGTTCTTCCCGAGTATATAATAGATAGGTCGTCAACATATAAGCACTTGGTTCCAGACTCCTTAACATTAGACGCATTAAAACGCACAAGTCTTCCTCTGAGACAGTATTGGTATAGCTTTTGCAGTATAGCGGGGCGCCACGTCATGTCGTAATCATCCTTAATGTCGAAAAGTACAACAACCAAGTGTTCTCTTACAGAACACATTTTGAGCAGCATTCTCTACTACTAAGAGGTGGTCGGTAGTATATCTTCCTTTACGAAAGCCGGACTGATACAGTACCAAGACATTGTTGTTTTCAAGCCACCACATAACTCTGTTGTTTGCCAGTTTCTCCATGCAGCACGTGAGACTGATGGGGCGGTAACAGTCAGGGGATCTTTCCCTGGTTTTAGGATAGTCACAATAACAGCCTCCTTCCAATCTTCTGGATACATTCCTTGCTCCCCGAGGGTATTAAACATCTCTAACAAGGCATGTTTCCTGTCGATGGATAGATACTTGAGCATATCGTTGGTAATCGTATGGGGTCCAGGTGCAAACGTTTTTACACTTTTGGAGCTTCCTCTAGCTCTTGCCGTGTAAATGGCTAGTTGTATCCCGAATCATTTGCGGCGTTGAAATCGATTTCTTCAACAGGATTCGTTAGATGCGCAGTTTGTAGAACTACTGGTTTTCTTAAATCATCATCATCATCATGATTATTATTATTATTATCATTATTATTATTTATTTTTAATTTAATATGTTCTATAATTTTATATATTACTGTACTACTGATTTTAGGAATTTTATGACATTCTTCTAATTTGATGTGTCGGTAAGGTTATACCTAAGGTACTCCTTTGAGTTAAACAGTTCACGTTTACATACTCTACACAGTCGCATATCACATGTTCTACAGAGAGATCGACGTTACAGTTATTGCATAGCGGTCTAGGCTCATCTTTCAAAAGATATTGATATGTGAAATTCGTGTGTCCTATTCTTAACCTATGTAGTTTTATTTTTTCCTTTCTGTGAAAACCATGCATGTAGTTTTTCTGTTACAGATGGTTTAATGCGTGACAGGTAGGTATTTTTCATTTCCCACCTATTTTGCCAGGACTCTATGTTTCTTTCTTTCAGGTAGCATTGTATGTCCGACGTTTTGACATGCCCCTCATTTATTTGTGGAGCAGTTATTACACGTTTGGCTGCATTATGAGCGCTCTCATTTCGAGGAATACCAGAATGCCCAGGTACCTAAACAAAAACAGGTCTGATACCATGCTCATTCAGGCCGATCAAGCACCTCTGGCATAAACGAATCAGAGAGTCCCTCGTGAACATATCCTTTACGGCGTTTATCGCATTTAATGAGTCGGTAATTACTGTATAAGCATTTTCGTCAGGGAATAGGAAATTTTTGTTCGGATGGGTGGGATCCGATTTCATCTTAACCATGTAATTGATTATCAGGTGTTGCCTTCGAGTATCCAATGGAGACAGACTCGATTCACAGTAAAGGCTATAGACAGGGCTGGTAAGAAACGTCCCCAAACAATACCTTATTCCCGTATTATGCACCCTATCTAATAGTAATTAATATCCGCGATTTGAGGGCTGATGCATAAACAATCGCTCCGTAGTCAATTTTCGACATGATCAAGGCCCGGAAAACGTTTAAGAGCATTTAAACTTCTGCGCCCCATTTGGCACGCGATAATACTTGGATGATATTCATGGTTTTCATACATATTTTCAGGTGTTGAATATGCGCATCCCATGTAAGTTTGCTATTTACAAAAATGTATGCGTTTGGGTTTTTCCTTAGAAAATTGGTAACCAATTTTACTTCCATTCTGCATAATTTTGTTGATAGACTTTGGAGCTTAACGCTTATCTGTAGTACCGGTGCATTATATTGCCAAGTCGTCTACATAGACAACCCGGGTCCACTCCGCAGGCAATCTGATTAATCGCTATCATAAATAGCGTACAACTCAGCGTTGAACCTTGAGGGACATCATTTGGTAAAGTTTGAAGTTGATAGTGTGTTTCCTATGCATACCCGAAAATATCTGTTGGTTACAAATGATTTTATAAATTTAGGTAAGTTTCCCCTCGTACCGTACTTGTGTTATTTTTCTAATATTCCATACCTCAAGGTCATGTCATAGGCTTCATTAGTGTCAAATAATACAGATGTTGTCTTCTCCTATGGGCTTCCCTTATCGAGTTCTTCAATTCTACTAGATGGTCTATTGTCAATCGGCCTTTTCTGCAACCTGCTTGGTGCGGCGCTATGAAGTTGTCTTTTTCAAGGTAAAATTGAAGCCTTTCGTTGAACATTTTTTTCAGGAGTGTACCTCGGTGACATGTGAGGCTTATTGTGAGTTGGAATTATCGTTGCCATCTTGTATTGTTCCGGATATACACCCCGGTGCCATATGTAGTTAAATAGCTCTAGTACAGATGTCTTTATTTGAACTGTAGGATGGATTAGCATTTCGTTGGATACTTCATCGGTACCTGGATCGGTATTCCTAAGCTCCCCGATGGCAACGTTTAACTCATTCATGCTGGATGGTACATTATATTCAAGATCTAAATTCGTATCAAAGTCGCGAGGCACTTCACGTTCACTGTTATGCAGCACAAATTGTGACTCGTAAATATTGTTGCTCCCCATGCTGGCAAACTGGCATTTTCGCCCTTAAGAACATCGACGTTTTCAGTTTTAAGGCAAGTTATTTGCTGGAAGCCAGCATTTCCCGATATAGCCTTGATCTTACGCCACACCTGTTGTGTATCTTGAGCTAATGTTGTTGTTGAGGTGTACTGATTCCAGTTACTTCTTTTGCTCTCCAACATGACACGTCTGCTCACGGCTCTAGCTCTTTTAAATTCAATGTGATTAGCAACAGACGGTTACCTCAGATATCTTCTAAACGCCGCTTTTTTATTTTTGAGGGCATTTCTAACTTGGGGATTCCACCACGGCAAGGGTCGTTTAATCTGTTAATCGCCGGTTTTGGGTATACTAATTTTGGCCGCTTGCGATATACATTTTGTTATACTTTCAACATTTATAGGGTCGGGTGGGACAAGCTGGCTAGAGAATAAATTCCAGTCTACCCTTTCCGCAATCCATCTCCTGAATGTTGTCCTTTCTGTTTCTGATCGCTAAATGGTCGCTATTATGTAAATCATTTATTGCCTCCCACTTGAGATGGGGACTTAAACTAGTAGACACTAAAGTAAGATCAATGGCCGAGAACTTAGTACTTGACCTAGCGAAGTGATATGTAGGTGAACCGGTGTTTAGTATAATCACATCATCTCTAGCCATGCAATCTTCCAAAAGTCTTCCTTTACTGTTAGTGTTTTCGGAGCCCGTTGAAGCCTCCTGTAATAATAGAAGGTCTTGGTGGTTGATTTACAAGTTGATTAATTTCTTCAATTGTCCAATCCGGCAGATATATATTACAAATAGCTATTTGCCATGGTAGAATTATCTTTACAGCAACTGCTTGCAGACGTGTATTAATTTGTTTTTTTTCATATATGACATTGCTACGTAAAAGTATCAATACTCCACCACTACTTTTTTGTTCGTTAGTACCATTTCGACATTCAACACTGAAGCCGCTCAGTGAATACGGCTGATTATGGCCGAGAGGGCTTTCTTGAACGCAAAAGCACAGCGGGTTATGCTCATGCTGTAGCATTTTGAGGTCACAGTAGTGAGTTATAATACCTCTGCAGTTCCATTGAATGATTTTATTGTTCATTGTGACAATTTGTATAAGGAAAATATCAAAGACGTTAAAATGATGCACATGTAATGCTCACGAGCACATAAACAAAAGGTTAAATGAAATGGTATATATGGACTGCACAAATATAAATATCACAGAAAGTGCTCACGATCACATAAATAAAAATTTAAATAAAATCGTATGTATGGAACACACAAACATGAATATCACATGATTTTAAAATATCACAGGTTTATCACAAGCTAGTTATCGAGTACGATGGCTTCCCGTGAGGCACTCGTGCCTCTGGGTTTGCCCTTAGGCCATCCTTTTTTCTTTTTCGGCTGTTTACCCTCCTCTAACGTTTTATAGTCTATGGACGTAACGCTGGAGTCCGTAGTAAATTTCGTTCTAATTTCGTTTTCCTATTGGTACCTCTAGATTCATCCTCCATATATATTTGTTCTAAATTGGCACGATCCCTGCTTGGAGGAGTGATGAAGCTTCTAGGATTAGCCAGTGGCCCTGGAGACGACTCTTTTACGAATCTGATAAACACAGCGGTAAGCTGTTTCATCTCTCCTTTAACTATTTTTTTAATTTCAGGAACGATATTCTGTTGACTAGTATCAGTATTATGTGCGACCACGCTCAAGTATAGGTTTCCCGATGTCACCGCACTTCCCGCCAATCGTCTCACTTCCGGGTAACTAACTCTCCTAATGACTTTCTTAGACTTTCAGTTCCTGTTTATAGATATCACAAGATTTAGAATTTGCCGGATGAGTTCCTCTGCAATTCAGGCATACCACCGGAATATCACATCGGTTATCTCGTGTAGTGGTTTTCCACATATGCATACCTGCGGGCTCACACATCTAGCGTTTGTATGCCCAAACTTTTGGCAGCGATAGCATCGCATTGGCGCAGGGATGTAGGGCCTCACGCTTAAGCTGTAGAAAGCGGCGTTAATTCGCTTAGGAAGTTGTATCGAATTAAATGTAATTATAAGCTTCCCATCTACTTTCCTTCTTATTCTTTTAACTGCCACTACATTTTACTCCCTTAACCCTTTAAGAATTTCCTCTTCATCGCAGTTCAAAAAATCTCAACAATAAATCACGCCTTTAGAAATGTTGCGTGTTTCATGCGATTTGACCTGGACGTCAAACTCACACTAGCCGTTTTGACTGTTTATTACTAACGGTCTTAATTAACAGAATGCCTTTTACCTTTTTTACTTCCTCAGCCTTACCTATCAACTCCAACAACGATTTAGATATATAAAACGGCCTTATTTTGGAGAACTCTCCCTCTTTTATTTCTATAAGCAGCAACCGGGGGTAGCTCCCCTCCTTTTCTCTGCTTATTTCGGGGAGCGAGGGGAAGTTCCCACTCTCCCCAGCGTCGGCTTTTTTACGTTAGTCGCCAGCAACGCCTATTTCAGAGGGTAGGGCCTCAAACAAAACAATACAGTTCCCACGAGTTGGGACGATCACTACTACTAGTGCGCCCTTAGCACTAGAAGGCAGTTTACAACCAAAGTTTGCCCGGTACCTGGAAGACATCATTCAAAACTGACTCCGCAAAGCCATAGGCCCCTGGGCACGATAGGTTTCCACCTTGGATTGCGACATTTTATACTGTATGCTCAGTTTGCGAGTGGACATTAGGTAGGATTCAGGATGAGGTATATAAGGAAATGTTCAGATACGTGGGGCGCAGCTCCCCAAAGTCTGACGGCCAGCCACACCCCTTGCAAGGATTTTTCTTTTTTTGTTTTGAATGGTTTCGACTACCAGGGTCCTTTCGCGATACAAGCTAAGTATCTTATACTGACACAAAATTGCCCTAT
Source organism: Vesta saturnalis (assembly GCA_036346205.1). NCBI lineage: Eukaryota > Metazoa > Arthropoda > Insecta > Coleoptera > Lampyridae > Vesta > Vesta saturnalis. The sequence continues at coordinate 2,348,930 of JARFJB010001218.1, read as the reverse complement.
TCAACTCCCATTATACCGCCGTGTACATGTTAATTGCTTTTAGAAACTGTAACACGTTCCTCAAATTTGCTATATCGTTTAGGTTGTATCTCATATTTGATGTTATATTATATTGTTTACGTTGGTTTGCAAAACGTGTACAATCGCATATTACATGTTCCATATTACTGTATACTGTAATTCTATACCCTGTATAGAATTCTCTAATTTCACTAAATGATCTATTGTAGACCGTCCTTTTCTAAATCCGGCTTGATACGGCACTATTATATTGTTTTTCTCTAGATAATATTGCAACCGCTTATTTACCATTCTTTCCATAAGCTTCCCTAAACATCATGTAAGACTTATTGGTCTATAGCTTGTGGCGTATAATGGATCTTTTCCTGACTTGGGTAAGGGTATTATTGTTGCCATCTTCCATTGTTTTGGATAATTGCCCTGGCGCCATAGATCGTTAAGTAGTTCTAGTATAGCTATTTTGAATGAAATCGTTAAGTGGCTTAGCATTTCATTAGATATATCATCAGGTCCAGGAGCAGTTTTCTGCAGCTCTTGTACAGCCAAGTTTAGTTCGACCATTTTAAATGGAACATTATAGTCTAATTCGTCATCAGTATAAAAATTAAGGAGCTTTTCATGTTCGGTTTTATGCAGCACGAATTCCAGATCATAGTTATTATTTTTTTTCGGCGTCAACCACTAAGGTTATTAGCCACACATCTGATTTTTGTCATAACAATGCTACTTTATACTGTGTATTATATGTTTCGAAAATGATTTATTAAATGCAGGAATTGAATTATCTTCTTCAACTTTATTCCGTCTAATTCTTTTAATGCGTTTATAAAGTTAAAGTTTATGTTACACATTTCTTTGTGCCTCTTGTATTGAATACAATCATCAAAAATGTGTTCCAACGTTATAGGTACCCTTCATAGCTCGCATATATTTTTTGGTTTATTGGTTAACAGATACTCGTGCGTTGGTTTAGTGTGACCTATACGAAGTCTAGTTAATACCACACTTGCGTGGCATCGGCAGGTACCTTTTCCGTTCTCGTGCAATCGGTAAGTGTTGCTTCAGAGCTCGGTTTTCGTTTCCCCATTCGTCTTGCCATGCACTAAATACCTTGTTTTTTATATTTCTACTATTTTCAAATTCGTTCCGATGCTCTATCTTTGCTAGTTTGCAAGCTCCTTGGATATTAGTATACATGGGAATATTTGTGAGCATGTCATTTACTCCAACGTAGGGGAGGTAATCGATAATGTGTGACTTAATCTTAAATATTTTCGAGGCATATTTTAACAGAAGCCACGCTCTTCTGTACCTTAAAGGTAATACACCTGCCTCTGCACACAAACTATTTGCCGGGCTTGTTGGAAAAGCCCCCATGGCGTACCTGAGACAGGCATTTTGGATACTATCAAGTGTTTTAAGATTGGTTTGACATGCTGGCATGTATGAAGGGCTACCATAATCAATTCTTGTTAATACTGGTGTCTTGTATAAACGCAACCTCCCTATCTGCCCCCCACTTTGAGTTTGCTATGCACTTCATTACGTTAATAATCTTTTTCGCTTTGTTTTAATATCTTCTATGTGTTCTCTCCAAAGTAACTTTGAATCTAGCGTTACTCCAAGAAATTTATGTTTTTGTATGCATTGTATTTGGAGATCTTTTATAAACAAGTTGAGCTGGTAAGGTGGTCTTCGCAGCCTGCAGAAATGCATGCAAACAGTTTTCTGCGGAGAGAGCCTAAAACCTACGCTTTCGGCTTGATTTATTATTGAATTTACAGCCGTTTGTAATTTAGTATTTCCGGCTGTTCCTAATTTAGTGGAAAGATAAATTTCTATATCGTCGACATACACGGTACGGCCAATTGATTTTTCTAGTGTACTCGTTATATTGTTGATCACTATACTAAATAATGTCACGCTCATTGGTGATCCTTGTGGAACTCCTTTTTCCATGGTGTGATCTGTTGATAAAGTGCTTCCTACACGGACTTTAAAACATCGATTTGTTAGGAATGACTTTATAAAATATCCCATGTTGCCCCTTATTCTCCATTTGTGTATTTCTCCAAACTGTATCGTACGCCTTTTCGAGATCCAAAAATACGGCTACACTGTGTTCTTTTTGTACCTTTGTGCACAACTGAGCTACGTTATCAATGATCGGACAATTTTTTGGAAATTCCGCTTGGTATTTATTAATCCACCCTTTTTCTTCCATGAGTGCAACCATTCTTTTATTTACAATTTCTTTTAGGATTTTTCCTAGCGAGCACGAAAGAGCAATTGGCCTATAGCTTCCGGTATTGCTTGGATACTCTCCCGCTTTAAGTACTGGAACAACTATTGCCATTTTCCACAGGGATGGGTAATATCCTTCATTCCAAATCCTGTTGTAAATATGCAGCAGGTCTTGAAGACTTGAATCAGGTAGATTTTTTATCATTTTATTTGGAATGTCGTCTTTTAGCTGTCTTATCTCATTCTTGAGCTCGGTCATAGTTATAGGTGTGTTGTATTTCTTCTCTTGCCCTTCGTCGAAATTCAGGGGTATTTCACGCTGGTTCTTAGTTGTTAAAAAATTGTTTGTATAATTTTGATCACTGGAAATATATTCGTAATAGCTTACAAACTCTTCGGCAACTTGTAAGGGATTACTTATTAAGCTTCCGGCTGACGTTAATTTGGGAAGTGCAAATTTATTATTTTTTCCGGATATAGCGCGAATTTTCCTCCATAGTTTTGAAGCCGCAGTATTACAGTGTAAATTTCCTACATATTCCTGCCACGACTGCTTCTTGGCATTTCTTATTCGTAGTCTAGCTAAAGGTCTACATCTGTTGAATTGTATTAAGTTTTCAGTTGTAGAATTTGCCGAAAACCTCTTAAGAGCTTTCTTCCGTTCATGTATTGCTCTAGCTACGTTCGAATTCCACCAGGGAACCCTTACTTTGTTTGGAATATTTTTCATTTTTGGAACTGTGTTTTGATCTGCACTTATGATGGAATCATTTAGATTTTCTATCATTTCATTAATGCCTTGGTTATGATCTATAATTACTATTTTTCGTCTAAACTCTTCCCATTTTGCGCGGTTTAAACGCCATCTACTAATTGGCACCTCTGGTGATTTTGCAGTTGACGATTTAATTATAGTAGGAAAGTGATCACTTCCGTGCAAATCCTCTACGGGCTTCCAAATTAGACTAAGTGCGCTTTAGGGTGTGCATATAGTGATATCAATAAACGAGAAAGAGTTTGACTTGGCATTAAAAAAGGTTGGGCTACCGTCATTTAGAGGTACTAGATCATTTCGGTCTAAGAAATTTTCCATATTCTTATCTCTGATTTAGTTTCTTTCACATCCCCATACAGGGCTATGAGAGTTAAAATCTCCTAACAGCAAGTATGGCTTTTTCAGTTGGGACGTTATATTTTCTAGATCTTGTATCGTCCAATTTCCATCCGGTAGATATATATTACATAGCACCAAGTCAATAGGGTCAATAGGGATATTAGATTTATTAGTTTGTATACACAGTTTTGATGTAAGAAAGTGGCTACCCCTCCTTTCGCTCTCAACGAGGGTGGCATATCAAGTCGGTACATGGTATACTGATTTATGAAGTATTTGTCCTCTTTCCTAAAATGTGTTTCCTGTATACATATCGCTAGTGGTAAGTGCCTTTTTATTAACAATTTTAATTCTTCGCCGCTTTTCTTGCATCCATTGCAATTCCATTGAATTATATTCTCCATCAACATTTTGGATTTGTGTTTTTTTTTGAGACTATCACATACACATTTAGTAAATAAAAATACAAAAAGGTAAATAAAATATAATCACATGTCTAACACTAATATCACAGTTACTGTTAGGACCTCACAGAGAATTAATAAAATATCACAGATGGTTGACTAGAGTATTAACTAGGTATCGTCTAACGACGTCTTACTTTTTTGAGGGCCTCTAGGTACACCTTTCGGCCATCCCTTTTTCTTTTTCCCCCCTTCTTTAGCTTTCGAGAGAGTGAACTGGTCAATAGATTGAATACTAGAATCACTATTTTCAGTTTTCCGTTTTGCACCCGAGATTCATCCTCCATTGATTCAGCATCTGATAGGATAGGGATGGAATTCTGGGTTTAGGTAAAGCAAAGGGTGCGACTAAGGGTCCAACAGGACTGGAAGTTAATGGTGTAACTTTATTTCCTGTCTTAAACTCATCTATAATTATATTTCTAATTTCAGAAATCAAATCTACTTTTGACACTTCAGTGGGTGGAGCAACTACAGGTGCCAGAAGAACCATTTCTTCTCTAATTATTTTCCTTATTTCATTATTATTATTATTATTATTATTATTTTTATTATAAAGTGAAAAAATAAGTAATACATGCCAGCATAAACATAAGTATTCATTGAAAACTACTAACGAACTAACATTTTTGATATAGTAAATCATCGTTTACGTGTAAAAATTTCTCCTGGTTACGACGACATAAGATCAATCGGTTTAAAAAACAATTTGTAGAACTAATTGTTGACCTCCTAAATCAATCCATTAAACAAGGAGCTTTTCCAGAACTATTCAAGGTATCAGTAATAAGACCAATATATAAAAAGGGAGACAAATTGGATTACAGAAATTATAGACCGATAAGTATACTATCGACACTAGAAAAGGTGTTTGAGATTTATGTGTCAGATTATCTAAAAAAATATCTAAATGAGAATAACATTATACATGCAAATCAATACGGATTTCAGAAGGGGAAAAACACAGAAAAATTAATAATAAAATTTACAGAATACATTAACACGAAACTTGACAAAAATGAGAACACAATAGCAATATTTATAGACTTTGCAAAAGCGTTTGATACAGTTAACCACACTATTCTTTTGCAAAGTTTACAGAAAATCGGAATAGAACGCAAGGAGTACAGATGGTTTGAAAGTTATCTAATCAAACGGTATTTTACAGTAAAGTTGGGCAAAACACAAAGCACGATGAGGCAAACAACAAACGGTGTACCACAAGGTAGTATCCTTGGACCACTACTATTTTTAATTTATGTAAATGATATTTACAAATCAATTAGGCAAGGAAGCATCTATATGTATGCGGATGATGCGATTCTCTTTTACTCGCACCTTGATTTCCTTACATGCGAAAAAGTAGTCCAAACCGAATTAAATGCAGTTGTTAATTGGGCTCATGGAAAAAGGCTTTTTATTAATACAGAAAAAAAGGTATTAATTACCTTTACAACACCTCATATGGAAAAACCTCCTAAAGCGAACATTAAAATTCACACTTACGTATGTTTACCGAACACACAAAACTGTAAATGTAAAATAATTGAAACTGTAAATAGTACAATGTATCTAGGAATTAACCTTGATAGTAACCTAAAATATGATAAGCACATAGACTACATCCATGAAAAGATTAAAAAGACGGTTGGAATTCTGTACATATTAAGCAATATAACAGACGAAAGCACAAGAATAATTATTTATAAATCACTGGTGGAGTCGATACTTCGGTATGGGGTACAAATTTGGGGTTGCGCAGAGCACATCCATATTAACAAACTGGAAAACCTACAACGTAAAATATTAAAGTTATTATATAAAAAAACGGCAAGCAAGAAAGAATTATTGGAACAGTGTGGAACATTAACTCCTACGGGATTTTATAAATACCTACACCTTGTTGAATATTTTGCAAAAGATGATTATAAAATCACAACAGAACATGCTTACAACACACGCAAAACGAGATTGTATGTACCATATTACTACAACAATTACGGTAAGAGAACTATGAAATGTGCCATTCCTTCCCTATTCAATTCTGTACCAGAATATGTAAATCAACGGGCAATAAGTTTTTTTAAAAAAGAAGTAAAAACTTGGTTACAAGACAGTTAAAACGTTCAAAATTTATTTTTATTCTTATTTATTTTTCTTTCTTCTTCTTTTGTCATACCCACAATGTTTAGCAATTATTATTCTTTGTTACAAATTTGATGAAACTGTATACTTAGAATAAGCGTTAGAATAAATTTTAATTCAATTTAAATGTATATTGTGCAAATGTCATATTACGTAAGTAGGGACCAACTGTCAAGTCATAGACTTAGCTGGACCTTATAATGTATATATTATGAAATAAATAAATTCAAATTCAAATTCAAAATTCAAATTATTATTATTTTTTTTTTTTTTTTTTTTTTTTGTTATAGCGCATCGACGTCTATGGTCATTCGCGCTTTATCACATTTTTGCTCTTAACTTAAGACTTAAATTTCATCGTAGATATTTGCAGTTTTCAAGAATTTCAATGTATTTACTACATTTTTATTGTTAATTAAGTTGCCTCTAAGGTCGTTGGAAATGGAGTATGTGTTATTATTATTATTATTTTTTTTTTTTTTTTTTGTTTGGCATAACTACTATGGTCATTTGCCATTTCACCGGGTTTTAATTTTTACATTTTTGTGATTAGTCCTGTTTCTTTTAAAAATTGTAGTAGTTGGTTCACATGTTCTTCATCATCCCTGAATATCTCTACCATTGTACTCTTGAATCCTAGTTTTTGCTTAATTTCTTCATATTTTTTGCATTATAATAATACATGCTTCACCGTTAAATCTCGGTTACATTCGTCGCATATGTTTTGTCTTTTCCTGCCTAGTATGTGTGAGTGAGTCATATTAGTGTGGCCTATTTGGATTCTCGTTAACGTAGTTTCTGATTGTTTTGTATTTAGGCTGTCTATTTTCCAAGGTTGTATGTTTCTCTTGATTTTTTGTAATTGTGTATTTGTTTCGTTCCATTCTGTTTGCCACATGTTTTCTGTTTCACTTTTAATTTGTCTTTTTATTTTTTTTTAGTTTCATTTGTGTTTCTTGTGTTCTCTCCATTTCCTTGCATACTGATTCTAATTTGTATTTTTTGATCATTTCTTCTGCTCTTACCAGAGCCGGTCTTATTATTGTTGGTCTGTCTTCGTAGTTTTTGTATATTTGGTTCTTAATGATTTCATGATTTATATGTTTATCTAAGGTATTAATTTTTGAGTAGTATGCAAGGAGTAATTGTCAGCTACGGATGTGTAGTGGCGGAATACCTGCGTCTATAAATATGGCTGAGTGTGGACTGGTTCGGTATGCCCCTATAGCCAGCCTTATTCCATACGCGTGTGTGCTATTTAGAATTCTTAACGTAGATGGCCTTGCTGAAGAATAGATTATGCAACTATAGTCTATTACGGATAATATGAAGGCTTTATATAGCATAAGTAGCTGTTTTTTGGATGAACCCCAGTTACGATTACAGAGGCTACGAATTATGTTTAAGCGTTTGTTACACGAATCTACCAGTAGTTTGATATGATCTTTGAAGTACATCTTATGGTCGAATGTAATTCCTAGTACTTTTAAATTTGAGCAAATTGGTATTTGTATACCGTTGATGTATAGATTTGGGTCCTTGTGTGGTGTCCTTAGACGGCAGAAGTGTATCGCTTTTGTCTTTTCTTTAGAAAACGTAAAACCCTTTTCTCCGGCGTATTGGGTTACTGTGTCCATTGTTGCTTGTAACGTTTCTTCAATTTTGTCAATACAGCTTTCTTGAAACAATATTATCAGGTCATCAGCGTATAAACATTTTTTTACAGGTTCCTTGATGGTTGAGAGTAATTTGTTAATTCCTATTAGGAATAGCGTTACGCTGAGGACGGAACCTTGAGGAATTCCGTTTTCCAGTACACGCATTTTTGACAATGTGCTGCCTATTCTAACTTTAAATTGCCTGTTTGATAAAAAGCTTACAATAAGTTTGGGCATCTTACCGCGTATGTTCCAGTCGTATAATTGTTTTATGATATTGAACCGCCATATAGGATCATAGGCTTTTTCTAAGTCAAATGATATTGCTACACTGTGTTGTGTTTTCCTGAAGCCTTCAATTATGTAATTTTCTATATATACAAGGTAATCCATTGTACTGTAGGATTTTCTGAACCCAGTTTGATGTGGCGATATCAATTCATGTGATTCGAGATATAGTATGAGCCTTCTGTTTACTATTGTTTCCAATATCTTACTTATATTGCTGATTAGAGAAATTGGTCTGTAACTACTTGGTTTGGTCATATTTTTGTTTGGTTTTAATATTGGAATTTGCCATTTTTTGGGAAAGTATCCTTTATCGAAAATTTTATTATATGTATTGAGCAGGGTATTCTGCGCGGTTGTAGGGAGGTTTTGAAGCATAGAGTATGTTATGTTATCTGACCCTGGGGCTTTATCTTTCTTGAACTTTAAAGCAAGCTCAAGTTCTTTCATAGTGAATTGTTTGTTGTACTCTATTTGTTTGTCACTATTAAAGTCTAATTCTGTTTCTGTATCCCTCTTTATCTTTAGGAATCGTTCGTCAAAACATTTAGAGCTACTGGCATTTTCAAAGTGTGTAGCTAAAGCTTCCGTTTGTTCTGTTATATCTGTTATTTTTTGGTTTTCGTGTATTATTACTTCAGATATATTAGCGGTAGGTTTTCTCAATATATTCTTCGCCTTTCTCCACACCTCAGATGGAGGTGTGGTGGAGTTTATAGTAGAAACGTATTTTTCCCACGATGATCTTTTGCTGAGTAATATAATTTTACGCATGTTTGCTCTGGCTTTTTTATAATTGATTAAGTTTTCTGTTGATGGAGCTCTTTTAAATATGTTAAATACTTTTCGTTTAGCTGCAACCGATTTTTTGACCTCCTCTGTCCACCAGGGAACACATCGGCTTTTAATTTTGCCAGAGGTACGTGGGATACTTCCTTTTGCGGCTTTTATTATGGTCTCTGTAAATTCTTCCACACATTTATCAATATCTTCAAGATCTTGTCTTATTTGGCAGATTGATTGTTTATAGACTTCGGTTTGTCTATTTTCCACTTTCTTGGTATAAAGTTCTCTCGTTTTTGGAATCCTGTTGATATGAGGATTGGGCAATGGTCACTATTATAATAATCTTTAAGAGCTTTCCATGTAAAGTTTAGTGCGATACTGTTATGCGCTAATGTCAAGTCTATTGCAGTAAAACTGTTTGACTTTGTGTTTAAATGCGTTGGTTCTCCTGTATTTAGGAGGACAACACCTTTTGCTTCTAGTAGGTTTTCAACAATTTTACCGCGTGGATCTCTATGGGTAGATCCCCAGAGGGTAGAATGGGCGTTGAGGTCGCCCAGAAATAGGTACGGTGGTGGAAGCTGATCGGTTATTGTTTCTAGGTCATCTAGGTTCCAGTCAAATACGGGAAAGTATGCATTGCAGATTGTAATGGTTGTGGGGTATTGTATTTGAGTTGTGACGAGTTGGTGTTCAGTATCCACATTGATTGCATTGGAGGGCGTTCCGTTTGGTATGTATACGGCCACTCCACCACTAGCTCGTTGATGTATTCTGTCGTTTTTGTTAATACACTTGTACCCTCGTATTAAGAATTTGTTATCATTTTTTAGATGGGTTTCTTGAAGGCATATCACAATAGGTTTATAGGTATCTATTAACATTTTTAATTCGCAATAGTGTGCTTGTAGTCCATTGCAATTCCACTGAAGAATATATTCGTTATCATTTGATAAAGCCATTTTTAGTATATATAGAATAACTAAAACTATTAATAAATAACATTAAATAAAATAGACAACGGACAATTGATTGGTAGACAAACAATAAAATAAGAGTAAATAAATATGACTTGGATAAAAATCTAGACACGAAAATAAAATAAAATAAATCTATAAGTATAAGTAAAATTAAGACTAATATATAAGGTAAATGACTAGGGTATATCACAGATAGCATTCATGACTAGTTTGATACCTTACGAGGTTTTCCCTTAGGCCAACCTTTCTTTCTGCTTTGTGTTCTTTCTCTGGGATCAATAAAGCCAGGATCAAAACCTTCCCCTTCTGATGATATTGTTGGCGAGTTAGGAAGGTTTCGCTTCATTGATTTTGCATCTGTATCCATTTCGACAAAATTTAATAATGCTGGTTTGTTCTCTTTTGCCGAAGATGCTGTACTCTGATCTGTTGGTATACTCTTTGAATTCCCTACTTTTTCAGTCGGGTTAAACTGAGTTTTCTCAGTCAATCCGATCTGTGTGGTTTCTATAAGCTCTGAGAGTTTGGGGAGACGTTCATTCGACTTTACTATTTCCGTCAATACTTCTTTAACCGTTTCCTTTACTATATTTTTTATTTGTTGTATTATCTCTGACGGGTTTTCGTAGCTTTTGGCGATAAGACTGGGAGAGCCAGCAGCAGCTTGAGCAAAGGATTTACTTGCCACTACGGGTGAAAGATTGGCTTCCTGTTTAGCTTCAGAGTAAGTGAGCTTCTTAGTCGTTCTAATTTCCTGTACGAGTAATTCTTGCTTATATACAGGGCATTCACGCGATCGAGATGAATGTTGACCTTTACAATTTACACAAGTAAGTTTCCTACATTCTTCTCCTTCATGCGGTACCTCTCCGCATTCACACACCTGCGCTTGTGTGCAAACTTTAGCGGTGTGGCCGAACTTCAAACATCGAAAACATCTGAGTGGTAAAGGAATGTAGGGTCTTACTCGTAGAGGGTGTATTTCACCTGTAATAGAATTCGGTACTGTGGGACGGTTAAACGTTAGTATGTAACTACTTGTTTTTATTACCTTTCCTTCCCTTTTGATAGATATATTTCTTACTTCTATCACTTTTCTTCTGCTAGTCCTTCCAAAATTTCATCTTCTGAACAATTTCCAAAATCTGCACAATTAACGACACCCTTAGAAAAATTGAGCGTGTTATGAGGGGTAACCTCAATTTCTATTTTGTCTATGCGTGTCATACTAAGGAGTTTTCTAGACTGTAGGTTTCCAACTGTTTCGATAAGCAAACTACCATCTTTGTTCTTCTTTGTACGTTTTGTAGCACCGCAATATCCATTCAACACCTTTGCTATTAAAAATGGTGACATTTTTGCAAAATCGCCATCTTTTCCTTTTACAAGGAGGAACCGGGGAAGATCTTCCGCCTTTTCCACGCTTGTAGGACTTTTATTACGCGATTCCTTCCTAACCGCGCCCATTTTAGAGGATGGGTCCTCATTTGATAATTTTATAGAAATACTCATATAGTTCCCACGAGTAAGGGAAGAAATAAACGTCGACCGCAACAGTGCTCTCATGATGCGGCAAGGATTAACTAATTACAACGAGAGGCAGCCAGGTATCTCGAGGGCTCCGTAAGCGGCTAACTACGCATAGCCATTCATCTCTCGGCACGGGTCGCATAACACCTTAGATTTCGGATTTGGTAGTGAAGTTTACTCTCCAAGACATAAAACAAATGACATAGGACCAAGACAACCATAGGGACAGAGACAAACGACATGCGACCAGCGTTAGCGTTACCCGGGGAGTACCACGTGGAGGTGCTGGTTCGACTTTACTCCCCTATTATTATTATTATTATTATTATTATTATTATTATTATTATTATTGTTATTATTATTATTATTATTATTATTATTATCATTATTATTATTTTATTATTATTATTATTATTGTTATTATTATTATAGAGTGTAAATTTGTAAGTCTAGTGTCCTTAAGTAATAATAACTTTTTGTTAGCTAAACTTTGTAATGAAAACGATAAGCGTAAATTTTTGAGTGCTGGCCGTAAATGGTGGGGTGCTTTAGCAGAGTCTCAAAAAAAAAAAGGGGGTGTATGGGCGCTACTACTTTAATGAGCATTTAACCTTTGACTGCCGCCAAATTTTTCGCGAAATCCGTAATAAAGCGTTTGCCTTAAGGTACAAATTTGTGTGGATAAGAAATGGCTGAACCTTAGTTAAGAAAGATGAAAACTCTAATGCCGTGCACATTCAAACAGTTAGTGATATTGACAAATACATAAATAAATAGTTACTTAATTTGTTTTTGAAAAATAAGACTCGAATGGTGCATAAATTACAAATATAACATTTTTACAGGTTTCATTAGTGCACATTTTTAGTATAAAGTTATAAACATTTATGCAAATTTAATCTCTTCAAACATACATGCTTATTTGAATTTTATCTAAAAGTTCGTTACACTAACATTTCTGTTAATACGATTTATTTAACTTACAATTTTTTATTTATGTTGTTTATAGACTATACATATTTAATTTTGACTTTGGGATTTATGTTTTAGTTTTTTTATTATTACCATTAATAACAAATTAATAACGTGCACGTATACGTTATACACGAAATTTATTAGTGGATAATCCAATTACTTTTAGAAAATGTTTAAAGGATTTATTTAAGTGGATATAAGCAGCACGCAGGAAAAAAATTAACAAAAAAATAGTTATCTGTTCTTTATGATTTTATACATTTGTTCCTTGGGATTATTTTTAATTTTCTATTGTGTGTATAATTTATTAGTGGATAAACCAATCACTGTTAGAAATTGTTTAAAGGATTTATTTAAATGGATTATAAGCAGCACTTAGAATAAAAAAAAATTAGCATAAAAAAAGATATAAACCTCGGTGATTTATGATAGTATTTACTTGTTTTTGGAATTATTTTTTATTTCTTAGTTACTATTATAATGTAGTGACTTAATTACTATTCCAATTTTTATTTTTGTTTTACAAAAGACACTTTTCTTTTTGTTTTCTTGTTAGCATAAATGACATCGTCTTGTTAACTTTTTATAAATATGTACTGAGAATGACAATATATTTAACACCGGAACCAGCCGTTAAGTTTTCTAACTTGGCTGGACCGACAATTGCAGCTATGAAGGATATATACAGATTCAAAGATTCCAGGATTCGAAGATTAGAAGATTCGAAGATTCGAAGATTCGAATATTCGAAGATTCGGAGATTCGAAGATTCGAAGATTCGAAGATTCGAAGATTCGAATATTCGAAGATTCAAAGATTCGAGGATTAACAAATTATTATTATAATTATTATTATTATTATTTATTAAAAACTTTGAAATATTACATATTATTGCTTTAACAAAATATCATGCATCTTCAGTAACATATACCTTGAGCTCCTCTACATATATAGTTTTATTGTCATCAACACTACACAATGCCTTCTTTGCACACCATTTTAGTTTAAATTCATTAACACTATTATATTTTAGGTGACATTCCTATGCGGTAAATATTCTTGTTATTATTTTACCTTTGTAGCACGCTAAGAATTTTGTTTCCTGTTTCACCACTTTTTATGTGCGTTATGTATTACTTGCAGGTAAATAAAATTTATTTTGAAAATTGGTGAAATTGACTGCCCTTTTTGCCCGCTTTATATAGTTGTACAAGCAGTGCAGGTCTTTCACTTACACTTAAGACATATTAAATAGACACTTAACTTTATTGGTGATCAGTTTCACTAGTTCACAGGAGATAATTACGTGCACAGGGGTTTGCTTCATTTTGAACATATTATTGTTTCTGTAATGCCGATTTTTTGTAAAAATATTTTGTCAGATAGACGATTTCTTTCAAATCTGCGAGCTACTATGTTCTCTGCTCCTCTACGGTTGTTTAAACAGGTTTCTCTAATCTACTTCTTGGTTTCCCATTCACTTTTATTAATTTAGTACTGTGATTTGAGTCTAAATTGAACTTTTAAACTTCTACCATTAAAATGTTACAATAGTCTCACAGTACGAGAAATGGTCATTGGTCAACAATGTAATCCTAAATCATTTTAGGTACTGCCATCTAGTTTACTACAACTTTCTTGCGAATAATTTTAAGAACTAAATCCAATTATTGCAAAACTGTTGTTTACGTTTTTCATTTATAAATTGTAGAGATCGTGTTACCCCACATTACAAAAACACAGTATTTTAAAAATGAAAGATGCGTTTTGCGTTCAATACGTTTTGTTTTTGTACAATCTTTTAGTAAATCAAAAGCCACCGTATCTTAGTTGTCAAGTATGTTTACGATCTGAGCTACACTATTTAAACAATACGTTTAAAAGTAGATATAATGCATTTTCATATATGGCACCAAATTTATTAATTCAATTTTCGGATTTAAAAATTATTATTAATTTTATTAAATACATAAATAAAAAGTTTACCTCGAATAGGATTTGAACCTACGACATCTACTTTGCTAGAGTAGCGCTCTAACCAACCGAGCTATCGAGGTACAAGGCCCAATCGATGTAAATTTTGGCTTTATGGATGTAGAACTGATGTAAATTCTAATAATTAATAATAATATTCTGATTTATTTGATAATAATAATTTAACCTCTATAAAGAAATGTGCTATAAACATACTTTCAACAGTTGCTATAATTATGATCAATCACTCTTAACCTAGATTATTGTATCCTGTTTACCACATCTCTACTAGAGAATTTGATCAAATCTTTTTCTTTTTTATCTGAAATTTATATAATTTTAAGTTTATAATGCGCTTCTAGAATATTAATTTAATATTACCCATTTTCTTAGTTGGCACGTACAATTTTAAGTTTGTAACAACACTTGTATAATTAAGTTATTGTTACTACTGGTGGAGTGGATGAACTTATACTTTCTTTTTATGCACAATAAACGTTACTCCGAATTCATTCGCTACGATTGTTTCTTGCACGTATCTTCGTGTATGAGTTTTGAGGATACTCTTGTGATTTGCGGAATATTGAAACATTATTTGTGATGTGTGACTCCTACTGTTTCTGTAGTCGGTTTGAGGTGTTGGTGGCATAAACATATAAGTTCTCTGTATTTCGTAAATAATTCGTTTCTTGCTATTGGGGGAACGTAAGTCTTACTAAGTTTTTGTTCCACTTTTCAGTTTCCACCTTCAAATCAGTCTCTAAATAAGTATAAGCCACATTTGGACCAAACGCTGCAAAGGAATAAATCTGCAATTGACTTTGGCCATAAAGGACCGTTATATACTAGTTGTTTCAAAAAACGTTCCGCTAATTTTTAGGGTAAATAGAATATTAAAAAGTAACGTTAGTTTGATTAATAAACATGTCTCCGAAAATGTCTCCTTAAGAAGATACGGCCCTGTAAAAGTGGGCCCAAAAATCCTTTTTTTTATTATCTCTGATACGGTTTAAGATACCTGAATGAAATTTAGATCACAAATATCTTTGATTAGGTCATAAAAGTTGTGTTTTTTAATGTTTTGTACAGAAGAGTCGCTAAAGGGTGGGGGGTGCCACTTATTTTGCCCTCAAACTTTTTTTTATGATGATATTTTTAATTTTTTGGGAAAAAATAATGCTTTTTAAACAATTTGCGATAATAAAGGTACTCTTGTTGAAAGTCAAAAAAATTACTGGTTTTGGAGTTATTTGAGGTTTTAGCATGTTTTACCTAAAATAAGAAGATAAAAGAAATATTGAGTTAATTTGATTTACTTGAATTAAGTAGGCTTAGATTGCAGACTCACGATTATTTTTGTTTAATAGATTCGTTTGACACATTGTTATTGATAGTTTTGGTTTGTTTAACAAGTAATAACGCTTTTAAAAACTTTGAAAATGAATATGTACACTAATGGTGAATATACCGATATGTTGTTAACATTAGGAGAGTGTGATGGAAATGATAAAGCAGCGAAAAAAAGATATGTGGAAAAATTCCCACGAAGAAGTGTTCCGGATTCAAGAACATTTTTGAATTTAGTGCGGCAGTGCGTGATACTGGAACCTTTAAACCAAAAAAGGTAAATTCTGGTAGACCACGAGTGGCAAGAATTTCTCAAACAGAAGAAAATATTTTAAATGTAGTTGTTGAGGATTCTACGATAAGTGTAAAAAATGTGCAAGGGCAAGTAACGCAAGTGTTTCTAGTGTACATCGTGTATTAAAACAACAATTATTGCTCCCGTTTCACTACAGGCAAGTACAAGAATTATTGCCTGAAGATCTCTCTTTGAGAAGAAACTTTTGTGAATTATTATAAGAAAGAATGAGACAGAAACCTGATTTTTACAAAATATTCTTTTCGCCGATGAATCAACTGTTACTAGACAAGGTATGTTTAATAGTCACTTCTGGGCAGAGGAAAATCCAAAGGTTAAACGTGTAACGCATTATCAACATAATTTTAAATTGAATGTATGGGTTGCTTCAACAGCATATCATATTTTTTATGGAAATTCGGATGGTAATGGTTACTATGAATTTTTGGGTAATCGTTTATTTTCGCTATTAGAGGATTTGCCTCTTGATCTACGAAGAAATATGGTTTTTACGCATGATGGTGCTCCACCTTATTTCAGTAGACACACTAGAACATGGCTGAACGAGCATTTTCCAAATCGTTGGATTGGTCGAGGTGCTGATGCTCGTATCCACTGGCCACCAAGGTCACCTTACCTAAATCCTTTCGATTTTGATGTGTGGAATTTAGTTAAAGAAAATGTATTCAAGCGAAATAAATTACATTGAAGATATTCAAGCAAGAGTGGAAAATAATTAAAAAATGTTAATTCAAAAACCACGGCCACTTCAAAGGATTATGTTTTCTTTAGAAAAACGTTTACGATTATGTATTCGTGAAAATGATTGGCATTTCGAACATTTAATGTAAAAACCTGTACCTACTTATTCAATTCTATTCTGTTTGTTTCGTGTTTTCCTTGTTTTTTAATTGTCTGTTTTGTGTTAATGTCATACAATCAAAACCTTTTTAAGTTCTGAATAATTTACAATATTTTTACCTCATAGTTGTTTCTGAAACAATCACTATTTCCTGAGGCACTTCGTTCTCGCGCAAGAAAATTATTAATTGTTTCATTTTAAAATATATAATTTATTAATTCGCTCGGTATTACTTGCTAAAACCTCAAATTACTCCAAAACCAGTAATTTTTAGACTTTCAACAAGAGTATCTTTTTTGTGGCAAATTGTTTAAAAAATACTATTTTTGTGTCAAACGATCTGTCAAACAAAAATAATCGCGAGTCTACAGTCTAAGCTTACTTAATTTAAGTAAATCAAATTAACTCAATATTTCTTTTATTTTCTTATTTTAGGTAAAACATACTAAAACCTCAAATAACTCCAAAACCAGTAATTTTTTAGACTTTCAACAAGAGTATCTTTTTTGTGGAAAATTGTTTAAAAAATACTATTTTTGTGTCAAACGATCTGTCAAACAAAAATAATCGCGAGTCTGCAGTCTAAGCTTACTTAATTCAAGTAAATCATATTAACTCAATATTTCTTTTATTTTCTCATTTTAGGTAAAACATGCTAAAACCTCAAATAACTCCAAAATCAGTAATTTTTTAGACTTTCAACAAGAGTATCTTTTTTGTGGCAAATTGTTTAAAAAATGCTATTTTTGCCCGAAACATTAAAAATAGTCCCAAAAAAGTGTGGTGGCAAAATGAGTGCCCCCTCCCCCAGAAAATATTAAAAATTTGTTAACACTATCTTTTATGACGTAATCAAAGGTATTTGTGATCTAAATTTCATTTACGTATTTTAAACCCTTACAGAGATAATAAAAAAAAGGATTTTTGGGGCTATTATTACAGGGCCGTATCTTCTTAAGCAGGGATTTTCGGACACATGTTTATTAACCAAACTAACGTTATTCTTTAATATTCTATTTACCGTAGAAATTAGAACAACGTTTTTTAAAACACCTATAGGTAGGATATTTAAGTCGTTTTTGCGTAACGGAAAATTATTAAACTTCAATGGAATTCTGTTCCAGGAATCTATTAGACTTTTTGAAAATCTTGTTAAACGGGATTGATGTAAATTAAGTTTTGTATGGTAAAGCACTTGCCACTGCATTCGTCTCTTGTTACACTTATTAAGATTGTAATTGAACATTTTGGTCCAGTTAGCTTCTACATTACATAATACTTTCATAGTTGTCAAGACTCTGAATGTCGCTACTAACTAGTAAAATGAAGGAAATGTATAAATCATACAGCAAACTATTGTTACGAATACCGCAGTGTTCTTAAGATTTAAAGGTCGTCTTAACAGTTGTGAAGTTAACAATATATCTGAAAAGTTCGATAATTTTGCTGACACACTGATATGGTACATTTAGGCACAATTTCAGCACAAAACAAGGCGCATGGCCCCACGTTTTGTGTCTTCAAAACATTGTGGATTTAAAAGTACAAGGTGGAGCGATTTCGATGGGATTGCAGGGTATCTCGGTAAATATTACTGTTAGAGCAAAACTGCTCACGTAGCATTAGGCCAACTTTTTGAGACAAATTAAACAGCGAAAACAAAAATTTGCTATCTTTTTTCATTTTTGATGCAGGGACCAAAATTGAATTTTTCCAAATTTCTATAGGGTTCCATATCTCAACTGTTGATAAAAATTCAGGAAAAAGTATAAAGACACTTCTTGTGCAGTTTTTAGCGTCGAATCAAATGGAGTAGTCTTTTTTTAAATTTGGTCACCAATAGTCGAGATGCCACATAAACTTAGTTTTTTTAAATACAAACCATAGTTGGCTTTGACTTCATTAAAATCCTTATTTTATAAGCTTTTCAACAATATATAGTTTATAAAGGTTCTTTTAGAAAATTACGGAATTACAAGCGAATTTGTTAGTTTGCACTTTTGTAAGTAGGCGATGCAATAATTTAAAACAATTAAACACAGCAAATATGTCAAAACAAAGTGAAAACTTCAGTTGTGCATTAAAACATAGATAAGACAAGTTTATTGTTGATAGTTAAAATGAATCGTTATGAAAATTATGAAAAGTATGATATGTTGAAAATATGCATGCAGTGTGGAGAAAATTCGGGAGAAGCGGAACGTTTATACTTGGAGAGTTTCCCAGAAAGGCATCAGCCTAATAAAAAGATATATAAGAGGTAAATAAACGTTAAGACTCTAAAGCCGCTTTTCTAACATGATTATTCTTGTTATTGCAGGCTACAAAGTAATTTAAATAATTTAGGGTCATTTACCCGACCACGTCCGAATCATTACGATATAGCAAATCGTGAACAAGATGCCTTAAATGTTTTAGCATGTGTCGAAGCCAACCCAAATACTTCTAGAAGAGAAATTGAACAAGATGTTGGTATTTCCAAAACAAAATCGCTCAAAATTTTGAAACTTTATAAATGTAAACCTTATAAGATTCATATAAACCAATACCTTTATCCAAACGATCTTGAAAAACGATTACAATTTAGCCAATGGTATATTGATAGATGCTGCAATGCCTAATTTTCATCAGAATATAATTTGGACAGATGAAGCTCATATAAGTAGTGCTGGTATTTTCAATCGTCACAATCATCATCACTGGACAAATGAAAATTTACGTGTAGCGGTACCTAGGCGTAATCAAGGCAGGTTTGGATTTAATGTTTGGTGTTGCTTAAAAGGGAATAAATTACACTATTGCATTTTTGTAGGAAATCTTACCGCATATCGATATTTAGAACTATTACGTATTGAGCTTGACGAATTCTTGGATGATTTGCCTCTATCAGAACGAGTCGGTCTTTTTTTCCAGGAAGATGGTGCTCCGGCACACAATGCTATGGTAGTGAGAAATTATTTAAATGATAAATTTCCAAACTGTTGGTTAGGCACCTGTGGACCAATTCCATGGCCACCAAGGTCGCCTGATCTAACAGCTTTGGATTATTTTCTATGGGGTTTCATAAAAAATGAAATTTACAAAAAAACAAATAATACTATCGCAGAATTACAAAACAATTTACATGCTGCTTTTCAAAAAATTAGGCCGCTCCAAATATCAGGTGCAATTTCATCATTACAACGACGATGTCTGTTATGCATTCGACAAAATGGCAGCCAGTTTGAACAATTTATGTAAAAGTAATATTATCATTTGTTTGACAGTTGGTTTATTTTTGTAACCTTGTTCTTAGAATTAAATAATTATACCTTTCGTTTGACATATTTGCTGTGTTTTATTGTTTTAAATTATTGCATCGCCTACTTACAAAAGTGCAAACTAACAAATTCGCTTGTAATTCCGTAATTTTCTAAAAGAACCTTTATAAACTTATATTGTTGAAAAGCTTACAAAATAAGGATTTTAATGAAGTCAAAGCCAACTATGGTTTCCATTTAAAAAAACTAAGTTTATGTGGCATCTCGACTATTGGTGACCAAATTTAAAAAAAGACTACTCCATTTGATTCGACGCTAAAAACTGCACAAGAAATGTCTTTACACTTTTTCCTGAATTTTTATCAACAGATGAGATATGGAACCCTATCGAAATTTGGAAAAATTCAATTTTGATCCCTGCATCAAAAATGAATAAAGATAGCAAATTTTTGTTTTCGCTGTTTAATTTGTCTCAAAAAGTTGGCCTAATGCTACGTGAACAGTTTTGCTCTAACAGTAATAGTTACCGAGATACCCTGCAATCCTATCGTAATCAGTCCACCCTGTATACATCTAAAAAATTCAATAATTTTGAAACGATTTGTGTTACTGACAAACTGATTATGGCAATGGACTTAGAAGGGGCAATTCTGTTCACTGCAATAGCGCAACCACATTTTTGATGCTACACGTAATTAAATGAACAATATCTTGACGACTACAGTTTTTGTAAGGTCATAAGTAAAGTATTATTGAGCGCTTCTAAAATATGAATTTATTCTTCAATGGTAAAAGCCAATGAAATTAATGAGAATGTCAGTGAACGAATGAAACAAAGTCCAAGAAATGAATTCGAAAATTATATATTCATGCTGATAATTTCTAAACCAACAAAAAATAAGTGAAAGAGAATTCTTTAATTAAATTAGAAGGCTGTCATATGGAACTTGCCACTGAAGACTTAAAATCTCCATTTGTACCTGTTTATAGTCCAGCAACTCACGAAAGTAGAGGTATCTATCGTGATTGGTTTAAGTACAACATTAACAAAGTCGACATTTTATATTTAGCATTTATGAGCGATTAAACACAGGTTCATTTATCTAGTTATGTAAATTAAGAAAATCGTCGAACATGGGCAGCTAAAAATCCACATAATTTTCGTGGGACTATTTCGATTATTTGAATTTTAATGTATCTTAAACATTTCCACCAATCTTTATTGTCATTGTTATAAAAGTTTAATCTAATGTTACATAAAAGGAATTGCAATTTAAAATTTATTTTTGGAATGAATTAGTATGGTTTAATATTTTCTATTTTACCTTGCAGAATTCTCCGCAGTATGATTATAAAAATTTACTAAATTCAACAATATACTAATATTGCACGACCGCTTTTAATATAACATCCTACTATCAAGATCTTTATCAGTGGAAATAATAACTGATATAGCCATGTTGTTGATAAAATGAGAAAGGTGTGACAACATTCAAAATTTATTTTTCCAGAAATTCGTTGATCACCCGGTGTATATCCTTTACTAATTTTCCAATAGAATATTTCTGTACTGCAACAGAATTCAAGCTTAGAGCAACATATTAATCACAATGGGTATTACAGCTAAGTATTCATCAATTTTTATTATTGAAACATCAGATTTTATTAGAAAGTATAATTTTGCGCTGTCTTTGTATCATAAATATTGCAATAACTTCAGAAAAATAAATTTTATTTTCTAGAAGTTAAAATACCGTGCCATTTATACAGGGTGTGGCGCGAAGAGTTTTGATTAAACGTAATGGCGGATACAGTTACGTTAAAAATCTGAAATTACGAAGCTGTAGGTTTTGGATGACGCTGAGTTCAAATACAATATTGTTCTGTATGTTGCACTTCCGGTTATACCGAAAGTAGACGTCAACTTTGTTATTTTAAATGGAACCTAATATTTCTTATTTTAATTCTACATGAAATTCTAGATAAAATTTGTACACAATATCCTATACCAAAAATGAAGTATTTTCCAGATATTTCGATTTTTTAAAAATTTTTTAAAAATCCTAGTCCACATTGAATAACGATATCTCCATTAATACCGAAGCTAGTGACGTGAAATTGTAACCAATAAACAACAAGTGCTTGCCCGTTAACTCCATATATCCATCTCATTGATATTTCATACAGGGTGTTTTAAACTTAGCCGCCGATATGCACAATTTAAATGATTTATAAGTTGCTCACTTTAATTAGAACACCCTCTATTTTATTACATTTTCCGCTGTATTTTTTTAAGCCAATTCGTTTGGTATCAGTATTCCTATACCTAAATCCGACCACTTTTGAGATATTTCATTATCTTAGTTAAAACATAACAACACTTAATTATTTCAACATTAGTAAAGGGTAGGCCATGATTTCCATTATTTAAAGTGATATTTTTTTATTTTTTCATAAGTTATTAATTCTGAAAAGTAACCAATGGCCTGAAAGGTTTATTAATTGTGGATATCATTAAATACGTTGACTAGGTATTTTTATTAATTTCATTAGATAACTTACAAACAAAAATAACTAAATGTAATATTAAACAAATAAAGTTTTATAATAAGTGTTCAAAATTAGCACCATCTACTTCTGAACATTTATGAATCCTTTTCATTAAGTTATGTGTTGTAATTGTGGAAATATGGTCGGGTGTTAGAGAATTAAAAGCAAGTAAGACTCTCTGCATCATATCTTCCTTTGTCGTAACATTTTCCGCTGTATTTTTTTAAGCCAATTCGTTTGGTATCGGTATTCCCTGTACCTAAATCCAACCACTTTTGAGATATTTCATTATCTTAGTTAAAACATAACAACACTTAATTATTTCAACATTAGTAAAGGGTAGGCCATGGCTGTCAAAGATTTGATAGTTAGAACGTTAATTGTTTATGTTGTTTTGACAGTTTTCTTTACCGGTTTGTATTTCATAGTAAATAATGGCAAATGTAGGATTTACTAATAATGATTTTTTAAATCTTATTATTATTTACGGCGAGTGTAATAGAATTGTTGAACGGACTTGCCGTGTTTTTGCAAAAAGGTATCCAAATCGACCAAATGCAACTGGTGATATTGTAAGAAGATTGCTTAAAACCTGCCGTCAGTCTAGTCAATTTAAGACAAAAATTAATAAAAATAAACCACTAGTGGACAGTGACATAAACGAAATTAATGTTTTGGGTTATTTTACGGCCTCTCCAAATGCTTCCATTAGAGATTGTGAGAGAGAACAATTGTCGACGAGAACAATTCATCGCATTCTAAAAAACACAAATGGAAACCATTTTCATATCATTTGGTGCAACACTTACAATTAGGTGATCTTCCTCGAAGGGTATAATTCTGTGAATGGTTTTTAATGAAAACCCAAGGGCATGAAAACTTCATAAAAAAAGTTATATGGTGTGATGAAGCAAAGTTTAGCGAAAATGAATTATTTAATTGACATAATTCCCATTTGTGGTCTAATGAAAATCCACATGTTAGTAGAGAACGTTATTTCCAAGATAGTTCAAGTTTTAATGTTTTTTGTGCAATAAAAGACGATGCAATTTTAGCATTAAAATTTTATGATGAAAATTTAAATGGTACAAGATATTGCCACATTTTAGAAGAAGCCATACTACCGCCGTTACATACTTTAAGAAATGGAGAGGCGGCTTCAGCTTGGTATCAGCAAGATGGAGCACCTCCTCATAACTTTGGGCCTGTTGCTCATCATCTTTACGACATGTCCTGATTTGGCTCCTCTAGATTTTGGTATTTGCGGTTACATTAAAAATCAGGTATTTTCCAAACCTGTTACGACAAAGGAAGATATGATGCAGAGAGTCTTACTTGCTTTTAATTCTCTAACACCCGACCATATTTCCAGAATTACAAGACATAACTTAATGAAAAGGATTCACAAATGTTTAGAAGTAAATGGTACTAATTTTGAACACTTATTTTAAAACTTTATTTGTTTAATATTACATTTAGTTATTTTTGTTTGTAAGTTATCTAATTAAATTAATGCAAAATACTTAGCCAACGTTTTTAATAATATCCACAATTAATAATCCTTTCAGGCTATTGGTTACTTTTCAGAATTAATAACTAATGAAAAAATAACAAAATATCACCTTAAATAAAGGAAATCATCGCCTACCCTTTACTAATGTTGAAATAATTAAGTGTTGTTATGTTTTAACTAAGATAATGAAATATCTCAATAGTGGTTGGATTTAGGTATAAGGAATACCGATAACAAACGAATTGGCATAAAAAAATGCAGCAGAGAATGTAATAAAATACAGGGTGTTCTATTTAAAGTAAGCAACTCACAAATGATTTAAATTGTGCATGTTGGTGGCTAAGTTTAAAACAGCCTGTATGAAATATCAATGAGATGGTGTTAACGGGCAGGCGCTTGTTGTTTATTGGATACAATTTCACCTCACTAGCTTCGGTATTAATGGAGATATCGTTATTCAATGTGGACTAGGATTTTTTCAAAATTTTTAAAAAAATCGAAATATCTCGAAAATACTTCATTTTTGGTATAGGATAGTGTGCACAAATTTTATCTAGAATTTCATGTAGAATTCGAAAATAAAATGAAAAATATTAGGTTATATTTAAAATAACAAAGTTGACGTCTACTTCCGGTATAACCGGAAGTGCCACATTCAGGACAATATTATATTTGAACTCAGCGTCATCCAAAACCTATAGCTTCATAGTTTCATATTTTTAACATAACTGTATCCGCCATTACTTTTAATCAAAACTCTTCGCGCCACACCCTGTATAATATATTACATAATGAGCTACGAAAGTGGTAGGTATCGCACAAGCGGAAATTTTCTCACAAGTGTGAGAATCCTTCGAGTGCAGGATAGATACTTTCGTGTGAGCTTATTGTGCAATATTGTTCCTACCACCATGAAAAAAGACAGTCTCCTTAATAAACATTAATAAACAATTACAATAGTATATTAAGTATTAAAAACAGTAAGGACAGTTTACCTATCGACGACAATGTATGGCCAATATTGGAAGAGATCGGTAAACTCCTTACTGTTCGAAATGCTTATGCTATTTTTTGTGCGATCAACAATACACTTGATGACAAAATGTAGGCAAAACACATTTTATTTTATCTCAAAATTGCTTAAAAGAGGACCACAAGCCGAGCCACAATCGTATGTATTGTTTCCTTAGTAACCTGAATGTTAATGTGACAGTTGTAAAATAATTGTGTCAGAAATTCTGCTAATCAGGGTTATGAATTTCACTTACTGTTCGCTGAACGGTAAGTAAATTACTTACCGTTCAGTTAGACTCATTAAACAGAAAATGTCACCTACTGTTGTCAAAACAGTGACAGTAACTTGACAAATATGAACGATCGCACAAAAAATATACTTAATCCAATATTTCCAGTTTTTTATTAAGAAATCATAATCATGCCCTAACAAATAGTGTATGTAATTATTATGAATTTCAAGACGATTACCTGAACATTTAAACTTGTTAAATCATAAAAGTTA
Source organism: Vesta saturnalis (assembly GCA_036346205.1). Taxonomy (NCBI): domain Eukaryota; kingdom Metazoa; phylum Arthropoda; class Insecta; order Coleoptera; family Lampyridae; genus Vesta; species Vesta saturnalis. The sequence continues at coordinate 2,323,405 of JARFJB010001218.1, read as the reverse complement.
AATAGCTGTAGGCGTGGCGACTTTGATCATGACGGATCTACCTGTCAGGCCAATGGAAACCGATAGTCTCTACGGTAACGGGAAAACCGTGTATTTTACTTTCGTATTGAATACAATGAGACAGTGAAACGCACTAGTGTGCGAAAGTACACAACAGTCGTGGATATGTAGATTATTAATATTAATATTAGGTATTAATTATAAACGACGGTTCTCCGTTTCTCCACTATTCACACTAATAGTGTTCATTCATTGACCTACTTACCTGCTCAATATAAACTTGTAAATGGAATGTGAGAGGTGGCAAAGCAAAACAATTGAGTGAACTCTTAAGGCGTATTTAAACACGTGTACATGCGTGTGTGTGCGCGCATGCGTGCACGTGTGCGTGTGGTTCTACTGCTAGTAGAAGCCGTTATTCAATTATCTCTCGGTAGAATTCCAGAAAGGTTTACCTGATATGGAGCAGTTTGACGGTAAAAACGGGTTTTAATAATAATTGATGATCTAATGCGCGAAACTAACGGTTGGGCTGTGGCTATTTTTACAAAGGGTTGTCATCATAGAAACCTAAGTATGCTTTACTTAACGCAACACAAACTTCACCAAGAACGCGGACAGAGAGATATTTCGCTCAACGCTCATTACATAATTTTGTTGAAGCATCCGCGTGACAGAGCTCAGATGCAACATTTAGCAACATAGATTTCACCTGACAACCCGAAATTATAGAGGTTGTGTAAAAAGATGCCACTTCAAATTCACACGGGTATTTACTGTTTAAAGCAGAATACGCCGGACGTGTTACGATAAAGAACAAATATATTCAGGCCGCAGGGCATTTGTCAAGTATATATAGCAAAAAAAGGATTTCAGTCGCACCGTCATAAAGATTACTACATATATGATGGCTGACGTTTTAAGCAAAAACAGCGACATCCTTCACACATTGGCCAGATTAAATAAAAGTCAAGGTAGTGCTTTATTGAAATGCTTGGATAATAAGCAGGTCCAATGTATCTGCAAGTGTACCTCTGTCAAGCGATCAGAAGCAGCGACTCTCAACATAAGCGCACTTTAAGACGATTGGCGCAGAGGGCGAATCTATAAAAAGGAAGACACATTTCTTGTACAGAAGGGCGCTGCATTTCTGTCGTTCCTGTTAGGACCATTACTTGCGGTAATCTGGGTAATTTTTTTCAATAACTATGGACCACAACCTGAAGAAGATGATTATTCTACCGTTGGATTTAATACAAGGCTCGCATGCATGCATAATATTGGGATTTGCCGAGACTCAAAGGCCTGGCAGACGACGAAATAATATCAACACTTCCTCCTGTATATAAGAAGAAAGGCGAGAATTTCTTGCGTATACTGAATACGGTCGGTGATTTATTTTGGGATAAAGGCTACTGTCACAGTAAAAGGTCAGATCATCCTCCTTCCAACTTTATCGGTCTGGTTCACAATACGTTAAGGCAACGAAAAACTACAAACCCGCACGACTGCAACAGTTTGCGGCGCACATCAAAGAAATAAATGTACCACAACGGTTTATCGGAAATACTCAAAGACGTGAAACTGCATCACCTAACGTTTAATAGCCGCTTACAACTATAAGTGAGAATTACCATGAAGATAGTGAATCTCGAGAAACTCTGGAAAAGAAAGCTTTCACTACATTGGGATGCGTGGCGAGCATAACATGAATGGTGTATACTATGATCCCTCGTACCCGGCAGGGTTTTCGGGTATAACACTTAGCTAACGCTGTAAAAGATAAAAATGGTGAAGTAAAAAATTGAGTGGGCCAGAACTCTTAAAACGATGACAGCCGCATATGTAATTGAATCATTCGCCGATATTTTTAAGGAAAATGATAATATACAGGTAAATCTACAGACGGATAAAGGCAAATAGTTTGTGGCGGTCAGTGTACAAAACTTTTTCAAGAAACAAGGTATCAATTTCTATGTAACAAGAGTAGTGATGGAAACGGATGATTTTAAATGTATATTACCTCAACGCTTTTGTGAGTATTTGAAAGAAGAAAGTCGAATGAATTTAAAACGCAGCTAAACACGTGGGATGTCTTCACGAGTAGTTTGGGTGCAGTCGGGAAAACAACAAACATAACATTTTGTTTTTAATAATCGTGCCACAACCCCATCCACATGATTTAACTAAAATCATTTCTTAAACATCGTTTAGTCCTAGTTCAATTGCAAACAAGTACAGTCGTTATAATGCAGGCAGCAATAACATCATTTCTGGAACGATGCAAACTCAGAAGTTCACCCTTGTATATGGATACCCCACATATTTGCAGTAACAATACGAATAACAATTTTACCTTGTGTTGTTGGTGCTGTCAAAACAGTGATGGTGGTAATAGCAGAAAAAATGAAGAGAAGCATGATGAAGGTTATTCTTCTAACACTGACAGGCAGCGATACGATTTATCTGAAGTGTATACGCAAGCAGCTAATGGATACTTAATCGATTGTATTTATTATAAACTATCGAACGTTACTCATCATGCGAAACATATGGAAATTGGATCCAGTACACACATCAAGCCTGTACCAGTAGTGCGTATGGGGAGTGCTAACTGTGATCAAAGCGATAATGTAGTGTTGGAATGAGCTTCTAAGGTGACATTCATATGTAGAATTACAATTTTTCCGATTCCAAAAAATTGAAAATAAAATTGATTGGTCAAATTTAAACGAGGATGAAGGTATAATCTATGATCAACATTATGAATCTCTATCGAGCAATTGGGAATTGATGAAAGGATATGACAGAATTTTGAAAACTGTTATGATAGAAAACTACAACTGCTGTTCTTGCACATTCAATTCACATAGTATAGAAGAACTATTCAATTTAAAGGATATAATAAGCTATAGATTGGAATTTCTTGAATCTTACAATCTGATATGTTTTTATGAAAAGTTCATACAACAAGTTGTTGACTACCGTCGTTTTCGTGAGAAAGAATTCCGTGGTGGTGATGATGACATTTATAAAGACATTGATGATGTTATAATGCTACGTATAATATTAATTCACATAACACTGTATGTTTAATGGAAATATTGTGTTATCATCCTGCTTATCTAATCTATAGCATTTACTGAATAAAGAAATAACTATGATTTGTTTTTCTCAATTTAGGTATAAATATCTCGTTTTATCCATCCAGGTAAACAATGTTAGTTATGAAGCGAAAGAGTGCAGGTGGTGCTGGTTTAGTGAATGCTCTAATCAGTAAACTTCCGGTTGAATTGCATTTACCTGGTTACCAGTATTGCGGTCCTGGTACGAAGTTAGAAAAACGACTCGTACGCGGTGACCCCGGTATTAATCAATTAGATGGTCAGTGCAAACTTCACGATATCAGTTATAGAGATTACAGAGAATTAGATAGTAGACATAAATCGGATAAAATTTTACAAAAAAAAGCTTGGGAACGCTTTAAATCATCAGACGCAACATTAGGTGAACGAACTGCAGCTTTAACAGTCAGTACCGCCATGAAAGCAAAGAGAAAATTAGGAATGGGATGTAAACGTCGATATAATCTGAAGAAGAAAAAATGCAATGGCGGAAATTCATTGCATTTACGAAAAACAATAGCTAAAAAAATTAAACCTAACGGAAATTTCACAGACACAATAAAGTCTGCGCTTTTAACGGCAAAACGTGTGGTAAAAAGTTTAGGATGAAAGAAAAACGTTAAAGTTCCTAGAGTAATTCCTCTACCTACAAGGAGGGTTTTTACCATTTCTTATTCCGTTATTCGCAGGATTACCAGCAATCGGTGCTTTAGCTGGCGGTGCGTCAGAAATTACCAAAGCAGTCAATGATGCTAAAAATGCTAAAAAATTGCAAAAAGAGACATCGCTCCATAATCGCATAATGGAATCGATCGCTATAGGCTCCGTGAATAAGAAAGGCGGTGTGCTGTATCTAAAACCAAACAAATCTGGTGGTGGTGCATTATACTTAAAACCGTTTCCAAAAAACTGAATAGATTGCCCGAAAGACCGTTAACGGATATTGATTTAAAGAAATACACCAAAAAATGTTCCCTGCTTTAGGGATATTTTTATGAGAGTTAGCATGCCTAAATCACCACGGAAAAATGAATCTGGAATTATTAACTTAGATAGTCAAAGAGGACCAGGTACACATTGGGTTTGCTACAAAAAGCGTGGTAAAAAGATATGGTATTACGATAGTTTCGGTAATCTTCGACCACCAATCGAAGTGATTAACTACTTTCGGGGGTGTAAAATATATTATAATTACAACCAAGATTAAAAGTTTAATACAATTAATTGCGGACACCTATGCCTACAATTTTTATATAAATAATCAGCACAACATCAATTTTTCTCAGTTATGCCAATAACATTCAGTTTAGAAGGTGTTGGTAACACAGCTAGCTACAACTTCTATCCACCGATAGAGCTAGATTTGGGGAAGAAATACGTTATTGCATTGGTTGGATTTTACGGCTGCAACAGCATTAGAAACATTTATACAGGCAACGATAGATTTTATTTTAGAACAAATCCATCTCATTTGCAAGTGATTCATGTTCCACACGGTGCGTATGAGTTAGATGAAATTAGCGATTATCTAAAATCTAAAATACCCACAGAAAAGTTTATCATTAGAAAAAACAACAATACACCTAAATGTGAGATAAACAGTTCATTTGAGATCGATATTACTAAAGAAAATTGCATTGGGCGCATGCTAGTCTTTGAGTCTAAAATATTAGAACCAAATATTTTACATACATCTGCGTTAGACATCCAAATACTTAAACACACTAATCTACACGTAGAGTGCGACATTATAAAGGGATCTTATCGAAACGGAAAACCTGCTAAAGTATTATATGAAATTGATGTTTCAGTTCCACCAGGTTATCGTCTAGATAAAACTCCAAGCTATACTGAATATTTAGAAGTAAATACTGAAATAATTAGTAATATAACAATTAATTTGACTAATCAAAAGGGTGATTTAATAGACTTCGGTGAAAGTAAACCATTCACAGTACGCTTAGAACTAAAAGAACATGGGTCTGAGAATTAATCCAGGACCAATTCCATCTTTCAAAAATTTACATAAAAGACATCATCCCTACAGTAAGTCATTAATTAGTCATCAACCTTCATTGCAGTTAACATCTGCAGAGAAATACTTTTTAATGTCAATTCGTTTAAAAGTTCTCAACCACAATGGCAGAATTGTTAAACGTGTTTCAAAACGTACATTTTGAGGATACTATAATTAAATCAGATATTCACACTTATCTTCCGTATGGATCTTCTAAATATGGACCTTCCGAAGAAATACGCATCTTAATTCAAAGTCCAGATCTAATTACGGCTACTTATGATAGTCTTCTGTACATAGAAGGTAAACTTGAGCTCAAAAAAAAAAGACGAAAGAAAAGGATGCAGCTTAACTAACTTATGAGTTAGGTGGTCAGAGAGTGGATGTTTGCAGAAACCCAGGTATAACATCTACGCTTAAGGGATATATTTCTTATACGGCAAGCAAAATCAAAGCACTAAGCCATTTGGGATGGTCGCCAAAGAATGAAGAAGTAGAATTCGATGAGCAAAATGGAGAAAAATCTTTTACAGTATGCATACCATTGAACCACATATTTGGAATAATGGAGGATTATCGTCAGGTAATCCTGAATATGCGCCAAGAGTTGGTTTTAATTCGATCTAGAAGCGATACAAACTGATACTATGGTGAAGGTGATTCCGCAATAACCTTAAATAAAATTCAATGGAAAGTACCACACTTAACACTTAGTGATGCTGCGAAACTTAACTTGTTTCAAGGAATCAATAAAAATTCTATCATTACTGTTCCATTTCGTCAATGGGAGTTATATGAATTACCTTCTTTAAAACAGACAACCTCAGACATATGGCCAATAAAAACATCAACGCAACTGGAAAAACCACGTTGGTTAATTGTTGCATTCCAACAAGGTAAAAGGTACCCAAAGTCAGCAAGGGCCGGAAATTTTGACCACATTAACATCAGAAATCTTAAAGTACATCTGAATTCTGAGTATTATCCATATGAAGCAATGCATTTGAACTTCAGTGCTAACCAATACATACCTGCCCATCGCAATTTTTTTAAATTTCGATGTGATTACTATGGTGAAGATGATAAATATGCATTATTCAACTATTCCGAATTCAAATCATGTCCAGTATTTGTAATGGACTGCTCTAAACAAAATGAATCTTTAAAAAACTCAACAGTAGACATCAAATTGGAAATGGAATCTCTAACACCTTTCGATAACGGAATTGTTGTCTATGGTCTTATTCTCCATGACGCTATTGTGCAGTACAGCCCACTCACTGGGGAAGCGAAAAAGTTATAGTTATTGTAATATAGCCTAGTATATAAATAAAGATGTTGTAATTATGCGTTTAGTTTTATTTCATCCACTAACGATGAAAGTAGTTGCTCAAAAACAAAAACTCTCAATTCAAAATCATGACTTTGATGAGAAGTCTATTACTTCAAAACATGGTGATTTACTTCCTAATAGTATACGTGGTATTATATGTGGCCCCTCCAATTGTGGTAAAACAAACGCAATGGTCAGTCTGATTACCGAGAAAATGTCTTGAAATTTAAACATGTATACGTATACTCTAAGTCATTGAATCAAAACAAGTACAAGCTTTTACAGGAAATCTTACTTCCAATGAGGGATATAGGTTACTTTACCTTCAGTGATAATCAAGATGTGATTGAGCCTAATTGTGCAAAATCAAACTCTATTTTTATCTTCGATGCTATCGCTTGTGAAAAGCAAAATGAGATAAGGGCATATTTTTCTATGGGTAGGCATAACGATATTGACTGTTTCTACTTGGGTCAAACTTACAGTAGAATTCCAAAGTAATTAATTCGTGACAATGCGAATCTAATTTGATTATTTGAGCAAGATGAATTAAACCTAAAACATGTGTATGAGGATCATATAAGTCCCACCATAAGCATGAAATTATTGCGGGACATGTGTTCAAAATGCTGGGTAGATCCGTTTGGTTTCATGGTCATAAACAAGGATGCTGAAGTTAATAATGGTCGCTATAGGAAAAGATTTGATGAACATATAATACCTTAAACTGCTTACAATAGTTTAGTAGGTACTGATCTGTTTAGGTATTAACAGCTATCTGTTCGGGGTAAACCGGTATCTGTTGGGTAAACCCGCTTTGCTACAATGGATAACAAGGAAATGATATTAAAGAAAATAATTATTCAGGCTCGTAAAATAATACAGCAGAAGTATAACGGTATTAAAACTGCTCGCATTGATAATGAAAGAACATTGAAAAGGTTCGGGTATGTTAAGGTTGCGGATCTTGTACAGGAGGCCGGCATGCCAGACCATGTCACATGCTTGATTAATGTCCAGAAATACAGCCAGGTTACATTGGTTGTAGTTGAACGCCCTGGTGGTCTCTGTAAGCAGCTTCAACATATCGTGACACGTTCGGTTGGGACGAAAGCCGAATTGGCTGTTGGGAAGGAGATTGTTGAATTTTAGGTGGGCTCTGAGTCGCTTGGCCAGAATCTGCTCGAAGCATTTTCCGAGGCAACTCAGGAGGAAAATGGGTCTCTTGGAGGAGGCTGTGGTTGGGTCGGAGTGGGTTTGGGTATAATGACGGTTTATTGTAAATGCCGGAGAGTAATCGGAGGGCTAAGTCTGGTAGTTGCCGTAGGATTTTGCGTCATGAGCTGAGGCTGAATCTTTCCCTTTTTTGAAGTATGAGTGGACCTAGTCGTGCGTGTGACCTTGGTTTACTTTTTAGCATAGACAACAACAACAACCTGTCATTCCTCTTGTTTCCATACACTGATTCTATTTTTATATTTCTAAGAAATGTAATATGATACACCTGCAGGTCATTACTCTTTGACTTTGAAAACTCTATATTTAGATTTCTAAGAATTGTAACATGATGGCCTAGCAATTCCTATTTTAACATTAAATTTTGATCTAAATGTGTCTTTAATTTGAGTGCCCCTTACAACATGTTTAAACTTGTTAAATACCCACCTTGTCCTAGTTTTAGTTTAGAAAACTATTTCACCTTCATACAATTGAGTCAAACTAAGTACCATTTGACCTTGATCTACATTTTAGCATACATACAAACAACCTGTCATTCTTCATGTTTCCATGAACTGGTTCTATTTTTAGATTTCTAAGGAATGTAATATTATGATATCCCTGCAGGTCATTACTCTTTGACCTTGAACACACTTTTCTAAGAATCGTAATATGATCATGATGATGGTGATAATGACCTCGCAATTTCTATTTTTAGCTTTAAATTTAGATTTTTTTTGTTATATTTCTATCACCTACTAGGGGTAGCTGCCCCAATTTGATATATGTGTTAAATACGTTGAAAAGTCGACAGGAGGAGATGGGGATGGGTTAAGTTTATTTTTGGCAAATTCTGGCCCGTTTTCGAGAAAAATTGATTTTTTTCTTTGAAAAGGCTGGACTTTCTATCACCTACTAGGGGTTGCTTTTACATTAGGGGTAGTTACCCCAATTTGATATATGTGTTAGATAGGTTGAAAAGTCGACAGGGGGAGAGGGGTTTTTTTAATTTATTTTTGGCAAATTCTGGCCCGTTTTCGAGAAAAATTGATTTTTTCTTTGAAAAGGCTGGATTTAGAAAAATCTGCTTAAAAAATATTTCTATCGCCTACTAGGGGTAACTTGTACATTAGGGGTAGCTGTCCAAGTTGATATATGTGTTAGATACGTTGAAAAGTCGACAGGGGGAGATGGGAGGGTTTTTAAATTTATTTTTGGCAAATTCTGGCCCGTTTTCGAGAAAAAATGATTTTTTTGTTTGAAAGGGCTGGACTTTCGTCATGTTTGCCTATAAAAAGTTCACTGAATCATGCACACGCAAAGAAAGCCTTTTATTATAAACTAAGAAATGTCATACGATACCCCTACAGGTCAATAATGTTTGACCTTGACCACTCTATTTTTAGACGTCTAAGAATTGTAATATGATGATGACATTGCAATTTCTATTTTTAGCTGTTGACCTTGACATACAAATTTCCCGCCAAAACGTTTGACCGCAGAGTGACCTTGTAATGTGATGATGATGATGACATTGCAATTTCTATTTTTAGCAAGCTCCAAAAATTTAAATTTCCCGCCAAAATTGACCTTGAAGAGATCCAAAAGCTTACATTTCTCACCACCAGAGGGTGAGTGACCTTGAATTGGTCCAGAACCGACCCCTGATCACTACTAACAAGTAACCCTGATGTAAAAGCATCTGTACTTGAAAGATTTAATAAAACATTGAAAATAAAGATGTGGCGTTATTTTACCTACAAAAATTCCTACAGGTATATGTATTGATGTGCTCCAAAAACTTGTCACTGCTTACAACAATAGCCCTCATTCAAGCATAAAGATGTAAACGATGAAAACATTTTGTAAGCGAAAGGCTTAGGCACAGCACGTCGCCCTAAATATAAAGTCCGTGAGCATGTTAGAATCGCCAAAACTAAGTACACCTTTGAGAGGGGATATGAAATGAACTGGAGCGAGGAAGTTTTTACAATTAGTGCTGTGATAAAAAGACCACCAATAATCCGAATAATCGATCTCAATAACGATCCTGTTGTGGGTACCTTTTACGAGGAGGAATTGCAAGTTGTTGTCGATGAATACACCCTCTTCAAAGTCGATAAGATTTTACCATAAAAGGGTCGATATAAACAATATTTAGTCTAGTGGCGTGGATACAGTGACAAATTTAATAGTTGGGTGTTAGCTTTGCAGGTGAGGGACACATAAAAATGGAGTTTTATCTTACCTTTTGAGCGATAGTTCCATGACGTATTTTCCTGGTAATATGACGTCAAGTTTTATTACGTAGCTGCCAAAAAGAATAAGATTAACGGGCTCATGGGTTGTAGGCATATCGAAAATTCAGTATCCCTGTTCTTTGCCGCTGTAAATGCGACATATTTTAATTTATTATAGAACTGATCCACTTGTAGGAGAAGCGATATTAAAAAAGGCTCCATCACATTTTCAACACGACAGTGAGAAAATCAGTTATACTGAGGACGGTTGATATGTGGTACGTTTCGCTTCGGGGAATTATGGCAACATAGAAGAAATCACCCATTTCTTTAGTCCAGTAGTTTTACCAGTGCCGTATCAATAATAATTTAGTCAAAACATTTTTTCTCAACCAAATTTAACGCTTGCAACACGAAAATCTTTGTACAGCATTCAAATATTCATTCATACGATAACCAATGCCTCACTAAATTCCAGTGGCGTATCAATTACACCAACTTATATTACGCACACACAAAAAAAAATTCTTTTCTTGCAAACTCACTTCAGCTACACTCAAAACACGTTACATACGTTATCAAAATATCGTGTATGTGTACACGATGCGTCAAAATAACCTTACAAGATATGTCATTTTAAACCACTTTCCCCTACGTGATATCAAAAAAATAAAAGCAGATTATATATTTAGTCAGTTAACCCCTTACAGCATACTGTGCCATAAATGGTACACACCATATTTGTATGTACAGAACGTGCCATCTTTGAAACACAAAGCTAAAATTATCTATTTCATAGACAAAGTAGGAACTTACAGCCAACTATATACTATTACGCCATCTAGAAGCCTCTGAATGAACTTTGATAATGTATTTGTTATGGCGGCTACAGCTGACTTAATAATATAATAATTCAAACTTGATCCTAGGCTGGTATTCATTCTAATTTTGAAATAAAAAAATTATTGTGGTGGTTCTTGAACTTTGTAAAAGCGGTATATGGTAAAATAAATCGGGTATGTAGTAAATATAGTTATATTAAATCACAACATGATATTAATATTTTATTCGAGATATCACTAACTTACATGTTAATATGAATCTGTCGATTAAAATGTTGACATCGCCTTTTAAATACCTCTTATGATCTAAGTAATTTGGACATTGAAATAGAACAAATAGGTGGTTAGTTTCTTAGTAATAATAACAGGTAATACGCTAATAAACAATATTTTCTATGTTGGGACATTATTTCTGTGTAATAGTGTATTAATGTATAATTGGATAAAAAGGTATTTAAAACACGCGCGATTTTTCGAGCACGACGGCGCAGTCGGAGTGCTCAAATTAGAGTTATCCACGAATACTTTACGCTATATTTTTTTTTATTGGTGCGCCTTGAAATCATAAATACTAGTATTATTACTACAAAAAATGGAAATAAGAACTAATAATGTAAAATATGTAAATAAAAATTAATATATCTAACAGTATTAACTGTACTTTCTATTTTCATTTATAAAATTAAAAGTGTTAAATAATGTTTAAATAAAGGTCTTGAATTTTTTATTGTATTTGACGTTACAAGGTACTACTGTCAGATCAATAATAATAAAATTGCCTTTTACACTTCACGTTTCTTGAGTTGTTGATGTTGCCATGGTAACTTTCAAAAACGCGCGTTTTTGAAAGTTCGATTTAAACACGCTAAGGCATGCTTTAAATAGGTAAAATGGGGCACTAATAAAAAAAATGTAATTATAGATTAGTTTTGTTTTAAGAAAAGGATATAATTCTATGTATTAGATATCAATAAAAATAGATATGTGCAGAAATGAAACAGTATGCAACAAATGAAAATCTGTGTAAAAGTACGCTATAGTAAGCTATACGGCACACTGCAGTAATGAGCAACAGGAAGAACAATATATTTTATTCATTTTTTTAGAAATAAATTGACTTATGTGATTTTTACACAAAGATTCTAACTGCAAATAATTTTACGGTTGTGAGTCCTGTTTATATTTTTATTTTAGTAAAAATGGACCCTCGGAAATGTTATGGCCGCTATGTGGATTTATCGGATAGAAACATCAGTGAAGGAGATCTTCCTGATGATGAGCAACCAGGTAACGAAATCCTTGCTTTTGAAAGTGACTCAGAATACGAAAGTGGAGATTTGAGTGCAGATGAAATAATAATATCCGAAAGCGATGTGAATAGTGAGGAGGATGTGCCAATTGATCCTTCTCAAAAGAAAAAAAAAGGACAAAACTTATCTCGCACAAAAATAAAAAAAGGCACCTCCACCACAATGGGAAAAGGCATATTTGCATTCGGTAGCAGATGATCTTCGATTTTTAGGAAATGAAACACTACCACAAGGAATAATTGACCTTGTGTCACCTTATCAGTTTTTTAATTTTTCTTCACGAACGAAGTAGTAAAGTATATCGTTGAACAGTCAAATCTCTACTCAGTATTCTGTAGACAAAGCCAATGTTTTTGTGGATTTGTTTGCATCAAGCTCGTGTCTCAATGATTCTGGAAACGGTGTGTACCTCGTCAACTCTTCTTCATGAGCTATGAAACCAATTCATTTTCGATACAAGCTTTAGGAATCGATCATCAGTTGGCTTGATCTCAATAAGGCGACTGGCCCAGACGGTATCCCAGCTATTGTCTTAAAGAAATGTTCTCCCCAACTAGTACCAGTCCTACCTAAGCTCTATACGATCTCTATGTCTTCTGGGAATTCCTTCATCAAAGAAGTTAGTAAATGTTCAACCTATTCCCAAAAAAGCTATAAGACCGATCCCTCAAACTACTGACCAATTGCCATCACTTCCATTTTGTCTAAAATCATGGAAAAATCCATCAATCAGCAACTACTCACGTTCCTTGAAACTAAGAAACTCCTTAGTGCACTCCAATATAGGTTTAGGCAAAGTCGTTCAACATGCGATCTTCTTTCATATGTGATCCAAGTTTGGAACAATACAGTAAAGCAGTCCGGTGAAACAGTTGTAGTTTTAGATATCTCAAAAGTATTTGACCAAGTTTGACATAAGTGTTTACTTGCCAAACTCACCTCGTTTGGGTTAAATGATACGCTCATCAACTGAGTTTCTAGTTTCCTTGATAAAAGACGAATACGTGTCGTAGTTGATGACTTTTTTTCAAAAGAAGTTAGCATTAACGCGGGCGTACCACGGGATCCATTATAGCGCCTACACTGTACTGCTGTACATAAATGACCTTATTTCTTCAACAACTAACCCCGCCCAATGCTTTGCTGACGATAGCACTCTTCACTGTAGTTCATCTCAGTCTAATAGTGATAATCCACCTTCTATGTCAAATCAAGAAATTAAAGCTGAAATGGCAAATTCAATCAACAAAGACATTCAACGTATTCTCGAATGGGGAAGCAATAATCTAGTTACATTTAATGCTAACAAAACTCAGCGTTGCCTTATGTCCGCCAAAAAGACCGATCATTTCCTGTTGTAAGTATAAATGGCTCAGTTCTTAAGCTTTCAGACTCTATTACTCTGTTGGATATGACTGTACCTTCAAATCTCTCATGGGTTGACCATCTTCTGTCAGCTGCCAAAACAGCTGTTCGTAAAATAGGCTTTTTGTACAGATCTAAGCAGTACTTTACCTCTTGACAACTCCTTCTGCTGTATAAGGCCCAAATTCGGCCTCATCTGGAGTATAATTCTCACCTCTGGGTTAGTGATCCCCAATAAGCTCTCGAGCCACGGCATGATACGTTACATAAAATTAGACCCCTTCTAACAAAATTGAGAGAGCGTTTGATTTTGGTGCCACCTGTCTGTGGACGATCAAATCAGTCCTACAAAAGCAAGATCATCGTTGAAGCAAGACAATCCTAAGAAGCCGTATAAGTGAGGCTATAAAGCTTTTGTTCTTAGTGGAGTTTCATGATTTTCGAATGATTACAAAATATTTTCTGAGCAACAAAGCAATACAATTCCTCCCAACACACCAGACTTAGGAGTAAACAACAATATTGTAACAAGAATGTCTACAACAATTCCCAGAAATCAGAATTACAAATTGAGCTACGATAACTGGTTTAATTCGTTGCAACTTCAGGTAGAGCTTACAAAAGGAAGCATTCGGCCTTTGGACACTGTAAGAATCAACAGAGGAACGAATGTGCAAATGCCAAAAAAGAAAGAAATGAAAAAAGAAGGACGTGGCTACATGGTGGAAAAAGTAGCTAAAATTGACGGGATAGATGTCCATAATCCGTGAAGGTTTATAATAGATTCATGGGTGGGGTGGACCTATTGGACTGAATATTATACAATATCTATAAGATCAAAAAAATAGTACCATAGAATTTTTTTCCACTTACTAAGTCTTTATTGCATAAAAGGATGGATTTGTCAGTTATTGGCGATTTATGTAAAGTACTTACAAGTACCCCGGGTTTACGTGGACGCCCTGACAGGTGACTGTAAAATACGTTTCGTGAAAAAAAAATCTAAAACTCCTTTAGAGGAAGTAAGACTAGATGGAATTGATCATCTTCCAATTTATATAGACACAAGGCCAAGATGTAGGTTTCCCGACTGTACTAGGAAATCATTAATCACATGCAGAAAATGTAAAATTTATTGTTATGTTTAAACAAGGACAGAAACTGTTTTTTTTAATGTCATTCTGAGTAAATAAATATTATTACTTACAGTTCTCTTATTGCATAGTGTACCAAATATGACACAGCATAACATATCTTACTGCATAGTGTGCCATTTATGGCACAACCCACTTTTTTAAAAAAAAGTACATCACAACTTGATTTTATATTTTTTTGAATATTTTTTCCATGACAAGCACGTTTAAACACATACACACAATTTTTTTCACCGCATTTTAAAAATTAACCAACGCGAATGTGTATTCTTAAGAGGCGGAAATTTGTCTTTTGGGACGACATAACATAACCGCTAGAGCGGGCGCTGATAATGTATGCGTTAAATACACTTGCAATTAATTGTCATTTGGTAACAGTTGTTCTTATCTAATGGATAAATAGTTTTTGGTGCGTCCCAAAAAGAAAACAACTTTTACTATTAATCTTGTAATAAAATTTAATCAGATATTTAGCAAAATAAGTATAAAAAATTGATGAAGCCAGTAAAGGAGTAGGTAGTCTAACCTACTTTGTAAACACAAAACATTCAACAAAAAAAAAGTCAAACACAATCGTTTGTCGTAATTAAATTAATGATTTACAAAGGTTTGAAGGTAAATGTTGGAAAGAGAAAAGATACGCAAATATATGGGTAGGTCTGTATATTGTTAAATATGTCGTGTAACGATTTGGTCCGCTGTTTTTTAGTCAGAGTTATCAAATCTACATTTTACGACAACACTCAAATATAATACTTCTGATAAGATCGGAACGAGCAACAGAGAATGATCATCCTGTTGCGAGAATGTTGCCACCGTGCAGCCACTAAATTAACCAAATTAATAATACACTCCGCATCTCTATCGTATAAAACCCAGATTGGTCCACTAAATAGTATTTAAAATTCCACTTTTACAAATTCCTTATTTTTTACTTGATCAATGAAACTTACAAAGCGATTTATATTTGAGAAGTGAGAGGGTGGTGAACAATATTCAATTCGAAGAATTTAAAATTCCCAAGCAGTTTTAAATGTTTAAACACGAAACAAAATCTATTGCTGGTCTCCTCTCCATATCTTAAAGAAGACAAAAAGTTAACAAAAAAAAATGTCAACCTATGCCAGGTAACATCTCACGATTCCAGTCTTAGACCCGGTGACTTATGATGATTGTTTTCGAAAACAATTGTATACCAAACTTATTTTCCTGAGAAAACAATGCCTCTAAGGCAACAACCGTATATCTATATGTAGAAATAAACTAATTGCCGAGATTATAAAACAAGAACCGGGATTGTAATACCAACTAACCGAAACCCCTTAACTTGATTATTTAAATTTATCTCACTGTAACGGTGTTGTTCACTTGTTTACTTGTATACACATATAATATAGATAAATTTTTTTTTCTCTCGGTTAGCCAAGACCACTCCTTACCGGATTGATTTAAAATGATTAATGAGCAAACCATCATATCATCCATCAAGATTTTTTTTTAGTAAAAGAATTCACGACGACGAGTTTTGTCAATTAAGAACGACGCTATTGAAACCTTCTTGAAAGTAAAAGTACAACTCATTAAATTAAATCGATCTGGAAGCACCTGTATTGTGGGAAGAAAACGGTAGGGGGAAGCTCTCGAAATAAAAGGCAATAAGCAACCGCACGGGATTGTTAAATATGTAAACTAATGAAGGGAACCCATGGGGTGCGCCTACAGTAGTTCTTGTTCTCGGTTAGCCTATGAATTATATAATTTTTAATTTCAAACTTGGATAATTAATAACAGTGACTATAATGTTGCCGCGTTCTTTAAGAAAATCAATTACATTTTAAGCTATTTACGAAACCATTAAGCAATTAAATATTTGTAAAAAAATATATTAACATTTAAAATGAAAATCATTTTTCTAAAAGAAAACTTAATCAATCTTGACATTTTATTATATGCAACACACTGCTTATTGTACTCATTCATTTTATTTAATGTGAAACTAGAACAAAGAAATTGAATACCAGAAAACTGCTGCACTTTGATTTTTCCTCATTCATAAATATATTCGGATTGTAAGTTCTGATATTAGGGATTTTTAAGTGACAACGTGTGACTTTGCCTGATGATGGACAACTTGAACACACGTTCTAATGGGATGCGATTGTTTTCTGACAATTTCATCGAAAACCGTAGGCGGTGAAAATGTTTCTACGATAATACTTGTAGATGAGGATTGTATTGATAGAATTCACCAGAAATACGCGAACGAAGTGAACGATTATCCTACAAAATATTGAAAAGTACATGCGATTTCTAGGTTAGGTATCATCAAACTCGTCAAATTAAAGAATTACATTCAAAGTAAGACTCTTTTGGTTATGATATGTTAAAATGTGTATGTTATAGATTCGTTACTATACTGGAATACTAAGTTATAAGGCTTTCAATATAACATTTACAAATTAATTAAACCTTATATCAAAATAGCACCACAAGCAGTTATTGCAAATAAGTATTTGTAGAATTTTCTATTCGCCACTAAATGTAATGCACTTTCGACTAGGTATGTAAATTTATTCTATGGTCTTAAGGAGACAAATTAGTAAAAGCAATGCCACCGTGTTTTAAACAGGCATGTGGCAATAGAATCACCATAGTTATAGATTGCTTTGAAATTAAATTGCAAAAGTCAAAAAAATTGGAAATCATAACACTATCAAAGTTCTCATAGAGTTAACACCAGCAGGCTCGATATCTTATATTTCACAAGGAGATGATGGAATCACTTAAAGCCATTTGTTCTGGAATTTACCAAACTTCACATGGGCTTTACGTTATTAAAGCAAGTGACAAAATACTTACAAATTTCTATTGCAATGTCGTAAAGGCACGAATACGTGTTCATACAATCTAACCCAACTATAATATACACTAATAAAGTGTACTAATTAACTACGAAATATCTTAACATTATGTACTAACACTACAGTAAATCAATTACCACGATTTTTTCTGGAGAAAACAGTCCAAAATCACAGCAAAACACGTAGGTTCCTATGAAACGCTAACACAAGTTGTCCAAGATCAGCTGTTAGAGGCGGAGCTTGTGACGTAGGTGTGTCGTACTTGCAAATGCCTAATTTATAAAAATCACGTAAGTAATAAGTACCTGTTAAAATATATATATATATATATATATATATATATATATATATATATATATATATATATATATAGCTAGATTATTACTTTCGCAAACGCGATTTACGCCAAAATAAATAGTTTTATTCCCAGAAAGGCAATTTATATTTATCTTAAATCGAATGCTCGAGTGACTACCCAGGATCATTAATGTGTCATATGCACAAGAATCTGAAAACGGCATTAACAAAAACAATCAACAGTCCAATCTACAAGACAGAAATCTGTCGGGCTAATTTAGTATATTTAATAACTGCACTTAAGCAGGTACGTTAAGTTGCCCCTCTCTCACTTTCTACTGAATATTCTTTACGTTGTTTGATTGCACCCTCTTTACACTCTAGCCCCACACTTCTTCTTAGTATATTTTTATTCATCTCGTATTGCAACAGTATGCACCTCTAAAAGCTTAGATTACGCTTCCTAACAAATGATCGATAATCGATTCCGAATACATTACCTACTGATCTCCGCCACCTGTAATTCATTAGGCGTTTTTGATTTCCACATTTATGTAGTTATTTATCACAGGGCCACAAGACCTTACATTATTTACGTTGTTTGATTGCACCCCTTTGCACTCTATCCTCACACTCCTCCTTGGTAATATTTCGATTGATCTCATATTGCAACGATATGCACTTCTAAAAGCTAGGATTACTCTTTCTAACAAACGTCCGATAATCGATTCCTGCATTACTTTGTGGTTTCCGCCACCTTTAGTTCGTTGAGCGTTTTAACTTTCCCACATAACAGGAATGTTATAGTAATCGATCAAATAATTCGAAATTAAACCTATAACGGAAATATCCATGTTTACGTTTTGGAAAAACGTGTATGTACGTGTTCGTGTTCGTGTTTCGTGTTCGTGTTCGAATGTTCGAATGTTACTGTTCGTGTTCGTGTTCGTGTTGACGTTTCGTGTCTTCTACGTGTATCGTGTTCGTGTTCGTTGATTCAGTGATTCGTGTTCGTGTTCGTGTTAAGTGTATCGTGTTCGTGTTCGTGTTCGTGTTCGCACTTGTTCGTTACGTTTCGTTGTATCGTGTTACGTGTTGTTTGTGTCGTGTTGTTTCGTTTGTTGTTTCGTCGTTTGCGTTTGTCGTGTTGTGTTCGTGTTCGTTTGTGTTTGTGTTCGTGTTTGTTTGTTGTGTTGTGTTGTGTTGTTCGTGTTGTTTGTGTTGTATTGTGTTGTTCGTTTGATTGTTTGTTCGTTATCGTGTTGTTGTGTTCGTGTTTGTGTTTCGTTGTGTTTGTTATAGTGTTGTGTTTGTGTGTTTTGTTGTTTGTGTTGTGTTGGTTCGTTTGTTTGCCTTTCAGTTCGTGTTCGTGTCGTGTTATTTCTGTTACGTGTGTTTGATTTGCTGTTTGCACTTACCTCACTTTGTCTTAGGTATATTTTCTGATTGATCTCGTGATTGTGTTCAAGTGTATCAGTTTCAAAGCTGATTCGTGCTTTCTTACATGTTAATCGTCCGTATTAGTCGATTCGTGTCTGTTCAGTGTTACTGTTGTGTCGTGTTCGTGTTCGACTTTACGTGTTCGTGTTCGAGTTCGTGTTTTTAAACGTTGATTACGTGTTGTGTATCGTCAATTCGATGTTACGTGTTCGTATTACGTGTATAGTGTTCAGTGTTCGTTTCGTTTCGTGAAATTACGTCGTATCGTGTTCGTGTTCTTGTGTTCGTAGTTCGTGTTCGTCCAGTCGTGTTCGTGTATCGTGAATTCGATGTACTTCGTGAATTCGTGTTCGTGTTAAACGTGTTACGTGTTCGTGTTCGTGTTCGTGTTCGTGTTCGTGTTCGTGTTGTCGTTCGTGTTCGTGTTCGTTTGTTTCTGTGTTCGTGTTCGTTCTTGTTCGTTTCGTGTTCGTGTTTTCGTGTTCGTGTTCGTGTTCGTGTTGTTCGTGTTCGTGTTCTAGTTGTGTTGTGTTGTGTTTGTGTTTGTGTTTGCTGCTTGCGTTTTGATTTGTTTTGTTTGTTTTTGTTGTTTGTGATTGTGTTTGTGTTTGTGTTTGATTTGTGTTTGTTTCGTATTTGTTAGTGTTTGTGTTTAGTGTTTGTGTTTATGTTATTGTTTGTGTTCGTGTGTTTGTCGTTTGTGTTTGTGTTTGTTGTTTGTGTTGTAGGTACGTTGTTGCCCCTCTCTCAGCTGTTCGTATCTGAATATTCTTTACGTTGTTTGATTGCCTTTTGCACTCTAACCCTTCACTGCTTCTTCGTTTGGTATTATTTCGATTCGATTCTTCGTATTGTTCAAGGTATCATCGTTCTAAAAGTCTAGTGATGTCGTTTCTAACAAATCGTTCGATAATCGTTTCCGATGTCATTTCTTTCGTGTCGTTTCCGCACCTGTTTACGTTCGTTTGATGTCGTATTCTTATACTTATCCGCCATAACAGTGAAAGTTTACGTTTCGTTCAATTCGAATTAACTATTCGGAAATATCCTTCGTGTTCGTTTTGGTAAAACGTGTTGTGTCGTGTTCGTGTTCGAGTTCGTGTTCGTGTTCGTGTTCGTGTTCGTGTTCGTGTTACGTGTTCGTGTTCGATGTTCGTGTATCGTGTTCGTGATTTTCGTGTTCGTGTATTCGTGTTCGTGTTCGTGTTACGTGTTCGTGTGTTTCGTGTTCGTGTGTTCGTGTTCGTGTTCGTGTTCGTGTTCGTGTTCGTGTTCGTGTTCGTGTTCGTGTTCGTGTTCGTGTTCGTGTCTTAGTGTTAGTGTTAGTTGTTTGTGTTTGTGTTTGTGCGCTTGCGTTTGTCATTTGTCTTTTGCGTTTGCTTTGGTTTGTGATTGTGTTTGTTGTGTTGTGTTTGTTGTGTTTTGTTGTTTGTGTTTGTGTTTGTGTTTGTTCGTTTGTGTTGTTCGTTTTTATGTTTAGTGTTTGTTGTTTGTGTTGTGTTTGTGTTGTGTTTGTGTTTGTGTTGTGTACGTTGTTGCCTCGTTCATTTCTACTGATATTCGTTTACGTTTGTTTGGATTGCATTCGTTTGCTTACGTATCTCTTGTGTAATATTTTCGATTGTCTCATATTGTCAAGGTATCTTCTAAAAGTCTAGTGATGCTCTTTCTAATCAATATCTGTTGTCGATTTAATTCGTTCGTTGTCGATTTACGTGTTGTGTTTCGTCACCTTAGTGTTCGTTTCGTTATCGTTTGTTACTGTCCATAACAGTGTCAGTTATAGTAAGTTCGTGTTCGTAGTTCGTTTAACTCGTTAACGTGAAATATCCTGTTACGTGTTTGTGTTAACGTGTTCGTGTTCGTGTTCGAGTTCGTGTTCGTGTTCGTGTTCGTGTTCGTGTTCGTGTTCGTGTTCAGTGTTCGTGTTCGTGTTCGTGTTCGTGTTCGTTGTTCGTGTTCGTTTCGTGTTCGTGTTCGTGTTCGTGTTCGTGTTCGTGTTACGTGTTCGTGTTCGTGTTCGTGTTTTGTTGTTCGTTGTATCGTGTTCGTGTTCGTGTTCGTGTTCGTGTTCGTGCTAGTGTTAGGTGTTCAGTGTTCGTGTTTGTGTTTTGGTTGCGTTTCTGTCATTTTCGTTTTGTCGTCTGTCGTTTGCTTTGTGATTGTGTTTGTGTTGTGTGTTCGTTTGTGTTTGTTGTTTTGTATTTGTTAGTGTTTGTGTTTGTGTTAGTGTTTATGTTTGTTTGTTCGTTTCGTGTGTATGTCGATTTGCTGTTTCGTGTTTGTGTTGTGTGTTTGTTGTGTACGTTGTTCCTTTCACTTTCTACTGAATATTCTTTACGTTGTTTGATTGCACTCTTTGCATTAATCCCTACACTCTCCTTTGGTAATATTTCGATTGATTCATATTGCAAGGATTATTCACTTCTAAAATTTGTCTAGGTATGCTCTTTTCTAACAAATCGTCTCGATAATCGATTCCTGTCATTACTTTGTGTGTTTCCGCCACCTTTAGTTCGTTGAGCGTATTTTAACTTTCCCACATAACAGGAAATGTTATAGTAATCGTTTCGAAAAATTCGAAATTAAACCTTAACGTGAAATATCCTGTTTCGTTTTGTCGTAAAACGTGTATCGTGTTCGTGTTCGTGTTCGATGTTCGTGTTCGTGTTCGTTGTTCGTGTTCGTGTTCGTGTTCGTGTTCGTGTTCGTGTTCGTGTTCGTGTTCGTTGTTTCGTGTTTTCGTGTTCGTGTTCGTGTTCGTGTCGTGTTCGTGTTCGTGTTCGTGTTCGTGTTCGTGTTCGTGTTCGTGTTAGTGTTCGTGTTCGTGTTCGTGTTCGTGTTCGTGTTCGTGTTCGTGCTAGTGTTAGTGTTAGTGTTTGTGTTTGTGTTTGCGCTTGCGTTTGCATTTGCTTTTGCGTTTGCGTTTGCGTTTGTGATTGTGTTTGTGTTTGTGTTTGTTTGTGTTTGTGTTTGTATTTGTTAGTGTTTGTGTTTGTGTTAGTGTTTATGTTTATGTTTGTGTTTGTGTTTGTGTTTGTGTTTGTGTTTGTGTTTGTGTTTGTGGTACGTTGTTGCCCCTCTCTCACTTTCTACTGAATATTCTTTACGTTGTTTGATTGCACCTTTGCACTCTAACCCTCACACTCCTCCTTGGTAATATTTCGATTGATCTCATATTGCAAGGATATACACTTCTAAAAGCTAGGATGACTCTTTCTAACAAACGTCCGATAATCGATTCCTGCATTACTTTGTGGTTTCCGCCACCTTTAGTTCGTTGAGCGTTTTTAACTTTCCCACATAACAGGAAAGTTATAGTAATCGATCAAAAATTCGAAATTAAACCTATAACGGAAATATCCATGTTTACGTTTTGGAAAAACGTGTATGTGCGTGTTCGTGTTCGAGTTCGTGTTCGTGTTCGTGTTCGTTTTCGTGTTCGTGTTCGTGTTCGTGTTCGTGTTCGTGTTCGTGTTCGTGTTCGTGTTCGTGTTCGTGTTCGTGTTCGTGTTCGTGTTCGTGTTCGTGTTCGTGTTCGTGTTCGTGTTCGTGTTCGTGTTCGTGTTCGTGTTCGTGTTCGTGTTCGTGTTCGTGTTCGTGTTTGTGTTTGTGTTTGTGTTTGTGTTTGTGTTTGCGTTTGCGTTTGCGTTTGCGTTTGCGTTTGCGTTTGTGTTTGTGTTTGTGTTTGTGTTTGTGTTTGTGTTTGTGTTTGTGATTGTGTTTGTGTTTGTGTTTGTTGTTTGTATTGTTAGTGTTTGTGTTTGTGTTAGTGTTTGTGTTTGTGTTTGTGCTTTTGTTTGTGTTTTGTTTTGTTTGTTTGTGTTTATCCGTCTTGTGTATTGATGTTTATGAGAATATTTGTGTACTTGTTTATGTTATGATTACCTCATCTCTTGTAGTTTTCGCATTTGTTCTAGTTTGTAAGTTACATGAGTTAAAGTAGATGATTTATAAACTCGATAATCGATTCCTGTTTTGTGTTTCGCACTTTGTTCGTGTTTTTTTCCAGTGAATTTGTAGTAAATTGAATTAACTTAGGAATTCTGTTTCGTTTGACGTGTTCGTGTTCGTGTTCGTGTTCGTGTTCGTGTTCGTGTTCGTGTGTGTTCGTGTTCGTGTTCGTGTTCGTGTTCGTGTTCGTGTTGTGTCGTGTTTGTGTTTGTGTTTGTGTTGTGTTTGTGTTTGTGTTTGTGTTTGTTGTTTTGTGTTGTGTTTGTGTTTGTGTTTTGTGTTTGTGTTTGTGTTTGTGTTTGTGTTTGTGTTTGTGTTTGTTGTTGTTTTGTTTGTGTTTGTGTTTGTGTTTGTGTTTGTGTTTGTGTTTCGTGTGTTGTGTTTGTGTTTTTGTGATTTCGTTTCTTGTTTGTTTGTGTTTAGTCTTTGTATGTTTGTGTTTTGTTTCAGTTATTGTAATTGTGTTTGTGATTTTTATAACGTCGTATCGTGTCTGTTCTGTTTGTGTTCGTGTTGTGTTGTGTTTGTATTCTCGTGTTTGTGTTTGTTACGGTTCGGTTCTGTTTACGTGTTGTGTCGTTTGTCGTTTGTGTTGTGTGTTCGTGTTGTGTTGTGTTCGTGTTGTGTTCGTTGCGTTTGTGTTGTCGTTTCGTGTTTGTGTTTTGGTTGGTTCTGTTCGTTTGGTTGTGTCTGTGTTGATTTCGTGTTTGTGTTGTGTTTGTGTTGTGTTTGTGTTTGTGTTTGTGTTCTGTGTTGTGTTTGTGTTGTGTGTGTTGTTTGCGTTTGTTTTGCGTGTTTGGTGTTGTGTTGTGTTTGGTTGTTTGCTTTGGTTGTTGTGTTTGTTTGTTGTGTTGTTGTGTTGTTTTGTGTTGTGTTTGTGTTCCTGTTTGTTGTGTTCCTGTGCTTTTGTTGTGTTTGTTGTTTGTGTGTTTTGTGTTGTGTGTGTTGTGTGTTGTGTTTGTGTTTGTGTTTGCTTGTTGTGCGTTTGCGTTGCGTTATGTGCGTTTGGCTTTGCTGCTTGTGTTTCGCTTTTGCTTTTGCTTTGCGTTTGCGATTTGCTGTCTGCGTCTGGTTGCTTTGCTGTTTGTCTGTTGTGTGTGTTTGTGTTGTGTCGTTTGCGTGTTGTGTTGCGTGCGTTGCGTTTGTGTTTGCTGTTTTTGTGTTTTGTTGTTGTTGTGTTTTGTGTGTGTGTGTGTTGTGTTGTGTGTGTGTTTGTGTGTGTTGTGTTTGTTTGTGTGTTGTGTGTTTGTGTTTGTGTGTTGTGTGTGTGTGTGTGTGTGTGTGTGTGTGCGTGCGTGCGTGCGTGCGTGCGTGTGTGTGTGCGTGCGTGCATGCGTGCGTGTGTGCGTGCGTGAGTTTGTTCTACTTTTTTTATTATTATTACGTTTATTGTAAGTATTAGGTGCACCTTTTTTAAGTTTACATTTCGTTTTACATTTATGTAGTTATTTATCACAGAGCCACAAAAGCTAACATTCTTTACTATGCACCTCTATAAGCTAGGACTACGCTTCCTAACAAATGATCGATAATCGATTCCGAACACACTAGTTCCTGGTTTCCGCCACCTTTAATTCATTGAGCGTTTTTAACTTTCCCACATAAAGAGAAAGTCATTGTAATCGATCAAAAAAATTCGAAATTAAACCTATAACGCAAAGGTCCATGTTTATGTTTTGGAAAAATGTATATGTGAGTGTTGGCCACGTGTGGTGTGTGTGTGTGTGTGTGTGTGTGTGTGTGTGTGTGTGTGTGTGTGTGAGTGCGTTTGTGTTATTTTTTATTATTATTACATTTATTATCAGTATTAGGCACACCTTTTTTTAAATCTACATTACATTTTACATTTATGTAGTTATTTATCACAGGGTCACAAGAGCTAATATCCTTTACTATGCACCTCTAAAACCTAGGATTACGCTTCCTAAGAAATGACGGATAATCGATTCCGAACACATTCCTTCCAGGTTTCCGCCACCTTTAATTCATTAAGCGTTTTTAACTTTCCCACATAAAGGAAAGTTATTGCAATCGGTCAAAACATTTGAAATATCCATTTGCAGGTTTTTGAAAAATGTGTATGTGCGTGTTTGCGCACCTGTGGCGTCTGGTGTGTGTGCCTGTGCCTGTGTGTGTCCGTGCGCGTGTGCGTGTGCGTGTGCGTGTGTGTGCGTGCGCGAGTGCGTGTGCGTGTGCGTGTGCGTGTGCGTGTGCGTGCGTGTGCGTGTGCGTGTGGTGTCGTGTGCATGTGCGTGCGCGTGCTCGTCGCGTGCGAGTGTGTGCGTGTGCGTGTGCGTGTGCGAGTGCTTGTGATTGTGTGTGTGTGCTTGTGCGTGTGCGTATGCATGTGCGTATGCATGTACGTGTACGTGAACGTGTGCGTATGCGTGTGCGTGTGTGTGTGTGTGTGTGTGTGTGTGTGTGTGTGTGTGTGTGTGTGTGTGTGTGTGTGTGTGTGTGTGTGTGTGTTGTGTTTGTGTGTGTGAGTATCGAAGATAACTCGAGCGAGAACAATAAAATCGTACCTACTTGAAATTTCACATTTAAGCTTGATTTCATTTCTCCTTGTGCTGTTTAGATTTTCGGAAAAATCGGTTTATAAGAGTAGTTTTTTATCAAATATTTCTGAAGCAATAAAATTACCGACATCGGTGTGTCTATGCAATTGTTTAATCCGACGCATAATTTAGCGCCAAAAATATTCCTAAGGTGGATTTTAAGTAATAGCACTAATGTTTCTAACAAAGTTAATTCCACATTTTTTTTATATGACTTTTATATAATTTATATATATATATATATATATATATATATATATATATATATATATAATTACTATTAAATATGGGAGTCCTCGAAGCAAGGTTAAAGAATATAAACCTATAAACCGAATTGTTTAAATTTAGAAAGAAGTGTCAACATATCTTTTAAAGATTATTTAATTTTGCTAAACTTTTTTTTTAATACAAAGCCAAATATGTCTTGAATATTAATTAAATGGGATTGAATTTGCTTGAACTGTTTTATCGATACTTTTATAGATGCTGGATGCTTTAGCATTTTTTTTTTCAACTGAGCATCTATATGTCCATTAACCTTTATCTGACAAGAAGTTTTAACCCTCTATATGACATAGTATTTTTATGGTTTTTACATTATTGTTTCTTATCGTTATGAACGTATTACCAATTTCCGCTTTGTAGGTTGCAATTTCGTGTGTTATTTTACTTAGGTGTGACACATCATTAAATATCTTTTGAATCAGTACAAATAAAATATGGCGATCAGAGGAAAAAGTGAAAGGGATGGTTTCATAAATTCAAAACGTTGTAGGTATCTAAAATCCGAATAAATAAACGTATTTTTGAAAGTTGCTTAGAAAATACAGATTTTAGAAATTTTCGTAAATAAAGCTAATGTTTAAAAATACAACCTGTCCCGATAAAACGATAAAACTTGCGTTATTTAACCACCTAGCTATCCCTTATAGTTTCTAAAATCCCAATACATTCCATGAGGAAATTAATTTATTACCCACAAAACAGTATAAAATTTAGCATACTTTCGATATTTACATAAAAGGTTTATCCCGAGTTTGCTCTTTCCCCCATTTTCAGATTATGAATGAAAGGTTTAATCCATTTTACTTCCTCACATAAAGGGCATATTAAACTTACCTAAAACGATCTACAGAACAGAATTAAAATTTGGTGTTAATAGAGTCTTTGAAATATTTTAAATTTGACTTTTTTCTGGATCTAATGGAAATGTTAAGCTAATATAAAATCATTCTGGGAAATGTATGGCATATCCGCAAAAACATAAAATAAAGAAATCTGGTTCCAATAAGGAATATTGCTCCTCATCAACGGGTGATGGCATTGTATATAATTATGGACGCGGGAGATATCATGTCACGATTGTGCTAAGTATAGTGTTTGATGCACCAATAACCAGAGTAGTGGACCATTCATGATCTCACCTTTGTTTTGTACGAAATATCTCTGCTAAACTAAACTGAGCCACTGCCATACCGATTGGTACTTTATTAAGTATACGTGCATGTTTCATGGATGTAGAATTTAATATTGATGATGAAGGATTTAAGACACTGTCTCTTATGCAATTTGTAATTGTTTATACTGTTTTCGCCAACTCTTATAAGACAGAATCCCAAGGAGAACTTCCTTAATTAACTGAAAGGCTTTATTTTTTTCCACAAATCGCTTGAGGTATTTGTGCATTAATATTAAACAATGCCGCGTTTACAATCGTATAAAATAACGAGTGTAATATAATAAATAAATTTTGAAGCATATAATTTGAAGGAACATATATTGCACCTTCAGTGGTTTTAATTGTTTGAGCGAGCAATTAAGTGGTAATAATTTATTTTTATTCGGTTTCTCATTGTAACCACCTACTTCAAAATTGTTAATCAGAATTTGAGATTGGTTACATTTGTTTTCGTATATATCATATTAATAGCTCTTTCGTTGCAATAAATATAATAATAAATGGCTCTAGTGTGAGTGAGTGTGTGTTGCTTCCAGCAATGCAGATTGAAGAAAATAAATCTTTAGAAAAAAGTGCGAAGCTCTAAAACAAGATGTACAATACTTTAATATTTAAGATATGGTTTATAATAAAAGTGATTATCGGCTGGTATGTGTACACACATTACGGAATCGTGACCATCGCTACCCACCGTGTAATGAGGAGGCCCGAACCCATATTATTATATCCCGTATCTATTGGAATTTAGTTTAGAGCGATCTTATTTAATTCTTTTTTATTATCAAAACAAAAATTTAATTTAAGTGAAAGGCGAAAATGACAATGTATTTTATCAAAAATCTCAACAAACAAATAAAAACTCTAATACTACGCTGCCTTAAAGAATTAAAATGAAAATTACTTTTAATTATAGAATTATAGTAAACGCAATTTTTATTAAAAATCTTTGATGTAGAATATATAGAAGTTTTTTAACAGAATGGAGCACCACCTCATCTGATTACCCCCGATATTTTTCACACTTCATATATTACTTTTCATCGCTTGACTTAATAAGTAGGAGTCTTAGGAAAAGGTCACGTATTGAATTTAAATTGTGTTGAATGGAATTTGGACATTTTTATATAAATCAGTGAACAATGTAAATTATATTTTAGATAACCATACAAGTGTCACTATTTCAAACAAACACCTTTATGTTTATTGAGACCATCTGCTTGCTCTCTAGTAAATATAATTCAAATTCAAATTACACAACCTGACGATTTACAGTAATGCATTGAATGCGCAACAGAAAACTTTATATAGATTAACGGTACTAATAATATATACTATACAGGATGAGCGAATCTTCTCCTTGATAAAATTATTGTTAGGAAACAAAATTTGAGTCAGCCAACTCAATAAACCTTTGTTTCTTTTATGATATGTCTGGGTTCAATCAAATATTAATGTCAAATTGAAATGCAATCGCTTGTCAAGTTTTTGAGTTATTTCAAACGAAAGCAATTAAAATCCACTGTATTACCACGCAGCTCAACTTGTATTACCAATAATCATCGCAATATAGACGCTTAAGTATTAACCGTTTATGTTAAAATTGACACCAAACTCTACTATACTGCTTTGCGTTTTTGTGTTATTGCGGACGAAAGAAAATCATAGTAATCCATATTACTCTTTATCCGGAAGCACTGGGATCTGAACATTTAGGTTTTAAACACGTACACCAAACTTGAATAGAATTCTTTTCCAAGATTTTCAATTATTGGAAACAAAAGGAAATCATCTACCCTTTTTGCTCGTTACCGCCCAGATCCATTTATTTACGTGAAATTTAAATACAATCGGTTTTCAAGCTTTTTTGAAATCGCGTACGATTTATTGATCACAAGTACACACACACACACGCGCGCTCGCGCAGGCGCACGTACTCAGTAACACTCACGCTGACACTCACACTCTAGCTCACGCATAGCCCCCCATTACGGTTGAAAAAATTCTCTCTATTAGCAATGTATAGTTACCGAGTTATTCTTTAACCTCCAAAAATGTTTAGGGACTCAAAGTGTCACGTGACAAATGGGCACTAAAAATTGTGGCAGTAAATCTATAATAAGCAGGATAAACTTAATTTGTTTTCTCAAACATCGTCATAATTGGATAGTATAATTTGGTGGTACCACCCTCTCTTGCATTCGGGTAAAATGTACATGAATATGGGACATGAGCATCGTCTGGATATACAAATTAGCAAACTTATCTTGCATTCACCCCATTGATAACACGTGTCTTTCCCCCTTATAATGTAACCTGTGTAAAGCTGGTTTACCTGAAATAAAATTTCACTCCCTGAAGCTTATCCTGAAAAAAAACATTTTTAAAAATCGTAAGCATCTGATCGGATTTTTACACCTTTCGAATTTAATAATCGGGTTCATATAAATGCCCCTTTACGAATAAGAAAACCAGAAAGTTTTATCAAAATATATATAATAATGAAGAAAAATGAAGTGTGTTGTTAAAAAATTTTACAAAGCACACAGGACTCATCAACGTTGCTGTCTAAATTCGTAATGATGAATGAACTTAAGCTACACAACGTTTAAATTTCCTTTTTGTATTTTCAGAAGCATGCTTAGAAAAAAAAAGTGGCTACAATCCGGTTGCATAATTGGTACCTTCATCGAACAATACTTTGTCACGTGTATGTAAAATTCGAGTAATTAAAATTAAATTTCGATTTCAGTTTGGAACTGTAGAAATGAATTATTTGAAGCTATTGTAGTGGGTATTATGTTCTTTAGTTGACCTGTATAGTTGTCCTGTCATATTAATTCTATTTTGTTCTATATGTTTAGCAATATTCATATGAGGCGCTACTTTCTGTTGCGAGTGCAGTCTCTCTAGATGACGTGCAGCTAGGTCTGCTTTTTCATTTCTCTCTAATATTTAAGTGATTAGGAACTCATAAATAAACATATTTAAAATACATAGGTTTTTGGGTTTTTTAATTATGTATTTTTGTATTTATGTTTGCACAAATCTAAACGGTTCTATAACACCTACAGTTATTGTCATCAGTAGTAATAAAATCTTTCAGAAATGTTTAACAAATTTTCGAAATATGAATAGTTCTTGAGTTATCGTGGTCTGAATGAATTCATATTTAGCCCTCTTATACCCTACCTGACAAATACACAACCACAAAAACTGTTGAAATCTAAACATTTAAATCTTTGGTATTTATGTCAAATTTAATTTTTCGTGGTACTGCGGACATAAAAAGTTCAGCTCTCTTACACCTTACCACCACTAATACTCAGGAGTATTTAGACAATTAAGTGTTAGGTATTTTTGTTAAATTTGAATACAATTCCCCCTAAAGTTTTTGAGTGATTCCGGCCGACAGAGAATTACTTTAATCCCTTTGAATGAGCAAATCGACCACCATCAAAAATTTACTGGGATGTAAACATTTATATACTATATAAGTACGTCAAATCCAAATACACTGGTTTTCTAACACAGTTGCCCACAAATACACAAACAAGCGCATACATACGCACGCACTCACTAACACTCACACACCAACACACTAACACAGTCACGCAGACACACTCACTCATACTTACGTATTCACTCACTTACACACCAGTATATTTGGCATTAAGAAAGACGCAACAATTGTATCGTACGTTCCAAAAAAACCAATATGTAGTATTAATTTCTAGTGTGCATTTTGATGACGGTATTGATGTAAGCACTGGAGATCTAAATAAACCCAGCATTATTACATATTACACTAAAAGTGAATCCGTGGTCGATAAAATGTGTGAAACATTTGTTCAGAGGAACACTCGTCGTTGGCCATTAACAGCTTCTTTTGCAATACTGAATATTACCAGAAAAAGTGTCAAGTATTGTATGCGAGAACTGTTAACTGCTGATGTAGAAACAGAATAGACAGTTTTGTGTTCACTTATTCTATTGTGAGGTTTTAAACCATCAGAAGAGTTTTACACAAAGAAAACTGTATTTTAATCTAATAGGTGCGTTGCGCGTTAAGTAAGGATGTTCCGTATTGCACCGGACGAAGTAAACGTAATTGTTCTTTCTGGGTACGCCTAACAGGAGTAATTATACAGTATTCGCTAAATAAACAGTACCGAAAACAGCAACTTTAAAATTTTTCTAATTTACATGTTCAAAATGAGCACCATTACGGCGTAAACAAGCTTCGCCGCGATTTGTTGGATCATTGAACATATACATAAATAGTAGTTGACGCAGTTGTTGATAATAAGTTAATATTTTTTGCCGTAGTTCTGCAATATTCATTGGTGCATCGTCAGAGCGGAATACTGACTCTTTCATCATACCCCAAATGTATGTATCAGGTGACGTAAGATCAGGTGAATGTGAAGGGTAATCGAAATCCGTTCCACGAGAAATTATTACAAATACTCTCGGAAAAGTTCTAATGAGCGTGTAGCTGTATGGCCATCCTGTTGAATCATTGCCTGTTCAACTGCAAATTTCGTGCGCTCCAAAAATTTCTTAAATATCTCACAAAAGAGTGGATGTTTAAATTATACGCAGTTCGTCGAAGACTTCTTTGTGGAGACCGCAAAACCTAGTCAATGACCCGTTCATCATTATCGTTGGTACAAATTGTCCTTCGACGAGCTGAAGAACCCTTGCGCTGACACAATATTTTTCAAATATTTTGAATTAATTTTCATGTTGTGCTGGAAACTTTCAGTAATTATATCTCATATTACCCGTAACTTAACACAATTTTTCCATTAAACAATATTAATTTGTTTTCGAGAAATTCTAATTATTTATAAAAAGAGACAAGAAGTATCATACAATTTGACCCTTTTTTCGTCGTTTAGAGGGTTTTTCCAAGAAAAACGCGTGTGCGCGTGCGTGTGCGCGTGCGTGTGAGTGTGCGTGTGAGTGTGCGTGTGCGTGTGCGTGTGCGTGTGCGTGTGCGCGTGCGCGCGTGTGCGCGTGTGCACGTGTGCGCGCGTGTGCGCGTGTGCACGTGTGCGCGCGTGCGCAGTGTCCCCAGAAAAAAGTTGACACCTCTATGAAAGTACTGTATATGTAAATGTCTGTGATACATAATGCAACACTGACACTCGTTTTTGGTACATAGTGCAACATTGACATAGGGAACTACATGGGTAAATAGCAGTTAATCTTATGAATCATTTTATAATTTAAAGGAATAAAGTTTTGTTAAAGTTATGCAGGCCCGCTCTAAAATTATGTTCGGGGAGAACCATAGCTACATCATCTTGAGACATTAGACTGTGATCAGGCACATCTGGATATACAAGACATTTCTCCTTCTTTCTTAAAAAGCAGACCAGTGTTTCGCTACCATTTATTTACAACACTTTTCCTACGTAGTATAAGCAGTCTTCACTATTTATTGCTTGTCCTCTTGAATAGAAATCGAACGAGTAGCCATAGCTTCTTCTGCTTCATCACGATTATTTTCTTCTCTTTCACGAAAATTATTTTCATCTATTAAAAATCATCTGTGTCATCGTCGAGTTATAAACTAGCAATTTTAACGAACTTCTTGGCTTTAGGTCTGTTTCTTTACTTGTTTCTCCCTTCTCTTCAATTCATCTTCTATCATTCTCTCTCTAACTTCTGAAGCGGTTAATATTTCTGCAAATTTTCTTCTGAGTCTACTAGGTTTTTGTTTCATTGTTTTTCTTTCTTAGCGTTTCAATACGGACATTAGTGACAGTTGAAACTTTTTAGCCGCATTATTATCTTCTAATTCCTGAGGTTTTGGAAAATATGATGCTGTGCTTTGACTACATCCGACAAAATCGGGTCCTGATATTTCCTTTTCGCTCTCTTCCAAGGAAGTGCTGGGTTGCATTTGATTTTCTGGAGAACTAAGCAGTGTAGATGAGATAGATTTTTGTAATATTCTGTCTACCTTCAAAAACACCTATCGAATTACTCTTGAAAAACATCTTTTTCTAGTTTTTGTAAGGGACTAGAAAATAAAACCTTGTCCTCATTTTTGAATCCACTTTCTTGATAGAAATCTTTAACACACTACGTCATGCTGTCTTCGTCGGTTTGAAAACCCGAACATCCAGTAGCTGTAGAACGTGCGACGTATGTGAGGGCAAACACAACAGTTCAATATTACGCTTGATAGCTATGTCAATAAGTGTCAGTGTTATGTGACAATCTTGGTCCCTCTAAGCAGCAGCAGATTTAACAAAAACATTCTCAAACCAATCTGCAATCTGTGATTCCTGCTGTGATACACAGCATTCTCTGGTCCATAAAGGTGCTGGCCTTTATAATTTAATGGACAGGTATTCGCCTATAGCCCTACAACATACTAGAACTGTGCAAGTGGCATTTGTACCTACAATTTTATGTGGATTATGTAAGCCTTTGCGGCATAGAATTTTCTGAATCCCAGCATCAGTTTGAAAGCCGGATTTGTTACAATTAAAAATATTTTGCAATATATTCCACCAATGCAGTCTTTGAATTGTAAGTAGTAATGAGGCACCTTCCGCCGCCATCTTGGATTTTGACGTCACAAGCCCGCCCACGTGGGGGACCGGTTTTTCCACCCTTATTTTTACACGCTTACGTGTGAGACAGGATTTTCCACCCCTATTTTTACACATCCACGTGTGAGACCGGATTTTCCACCCTTATTTTTATATACCCTCGTGTGAGACCGGATTTTCCACCCTTATTTTTATATATTCACGTGTGAGACAGGATTTTCATCCCTAATTATTTTTTACACATCCACGTGTGAGACCGGATTTTCCACCCTTATTTTCGCACATCCACGTGTGAGACCGGATTTTCCACCCTTATTTTTTATATACTCCCGTGTGAGACCATATTTTCGTCCCTAATTATTTTTTACACATCCACGTGTGAGACCGTGTTTTCAACCCTAATTATTTTTACTCGCTTACGTATAGGACATGTATTACCCTAATTTTTATTATTTCTTTTGGGGAGTCTTATGGTTGTATTAAGGACCTTTTTGACGGATAGGACTTTTGTTAACGTGAGGAACTGGTCCTGGTCTTGGTGCTGGAGCTAGGGATAAGTCTTAGAGTTTGGCCTTGGTGGTGGAGCTAGGGTTGGAGTCAGGTCTTGGTGGTGGAGCTAGGGTTTAGAACTGTATTTAGGGTTGGACCTGGGGCAGGACTTGGACTTGGTCTTAGAGTTATTTCTAGTAATTATCTTCAACCTTAATTAAGGTCCTTTTGGTTGTAACCCCTGGAGGCTGCACACGCGTACAATGTTAGAAATTGTACAAAGATTATTATTGGAGAAAACGTTTCTAATAATGATGTAAAATAGCAGTTGTATTAGGATTAATCATACTTGGGGGAATTTGAATGACAGTAAAATTTAATTATAGAACACTTATTTTTATTGTAAATTGCGTATTATCCTCAGTGAACTATAAAAAATTACTGGCATTCCTAATGAAACAAAAACATTTTATTAAGTTAATTAATCACATTAACAGTTTGTGTTTTCTAAAACGCATATTAAAAACATAGTTTACCTGCATTGAAATAATATCTATCCGTCCGCTAAGAATGTTGTACGCCTTAATATTTTTTAAAGAAACTTAATGCTTAGATGTTAACTGTAATTAAAAAATCTGTAAATAAATAAAAGGATTAACACAACACATACCAGATCTGTAACGTTTTAAGGCACTGAGTGATGGTCACCGCTTTGTGTTTACTTGTCAACTAAACTTTCTAGTTGTGTAAAAACTAGCTATTGATTTTCCATCATTAGAATGTAAAATATACAAACAACCTCATTGTCTTTATTACACTTGCAGCAACATACATTTACCTTTCTCTTAAAATAAATTGTTTGAAAATATTCGTATACGGATACACAACGTGTTTTATAAAAACCATATTAAGTGTTTGGAATGTTTAAAATTCCATAACATTTTTGTAAGAAATTACTGCTCACATTTACTAATTACCGTGTAATTATATAACTTTTTTAATTTAATAGTCTAAAACCAATATAAAATGGTTAATATATTTTCTAAAAATATTATTAGAGTTGATACGCCGTTTTATTTCAAGTAATTGTTTTCAATATATATAAAATGTGTAAGTGGACCTGTATTATTGTTACTTCTACTTACATAAAATCAACTTATACACGAATTAATAACGACCTCCACTAGTTTATAACACAATCGCAATGTAGCGTATTTTTATCTACACTCGTACTTCTATAAACTATTAACGTCCATTTTAATAGGGTGATCAACTATCTGAAAAGGTTTACTGTTAAAGTATACGATGAAGATCGTTTGAAGCAAACCCTGTATTATTCTTATATACGAATGATATTTCAAAAAGTACTAGTATATTAACATGAAGGTTTATAAATCTACATTCAGACAAGGAATCAGTTTTAAACACAAAGAATTTAAACTTTTATAAAAATGTACACCTGAGTTTAAGTTGACGTATATTGGTTTATGAATATTTTATTATTCTAAGAAAAATGTTATTAAAAATGTTTTCTATTAATTAACCTTTGTAGACTATATGTTTTATCTATATACGAAATTTTATTTCACAACAGCATACTCATTCTACCTTGAGAAAATTGTTAACCTAGAGAAACAAGTAGGTTTGAAACTCAAACAACCCTCTGTTACCACTCTCGTCAATGTAGGTAGAGGTCCAATGCTG
This sequence comes from Vesta saturnalis, assembly GCA_036346205.1. NCBI lineage: Eukaryota > Metazoa > Arthropoda > Insecta > Coleoptera > Lampyridae > Vesta > Vesta saturnalis. The sequence continues at coordinate 2,287,470 of JARFJB010001218.1, read as the reverse complement.
GTCTGGTTTGTCTGCAGGGTCCGTGTTTACGATAATCGCACTCGGTCGAGGTGCGTGTCTGGGTAGTTGATTAGAAGCACATACAAGTCGAAAACACATTCTTATTGTGGCTGGGGGTCGATTTCAAGCATCTCAACACTTCTGCCGCATATATCTTTGTGGATTTTTTATCAGATGGGATTAATAGCAATGTCAACTAAACGTTTTAAAAAATTTCTAATTTGAAAATAAGAGTGACGTAAGCTAATTTTATTTGAAATTTCATGGAGAGTATCATCATCATCGAACTTTTGAGATACTACCATCTCATCGTCTTCACCTTGAACGATTATATTGTAACCTATAAAAGCAAGCTAATAACCCTAATAGTTTATCAGACATTATTACATGGACATGAGGTTAGTCCTAAATTAAATGGTTTCAACGCTGCTCTGGGAATGCTGTACGCACTTAAAACCTTTAAGTCTGCTCGCCGAAGTTGTACCGTATTCACTTTCTTCAATTTTTTATTTGCACTCTGTTTCGAAGCTGTAATACGTTTTTTCTAATACATAAACAGAATCTTCAATACTGTGATACGTGTAGCAGCAAAACACATGAGCTAGCTAGTTTCACCTCTATATTACTTTACATGCAAGCCTGATCTTATCATAAATAAATACATCTGTCAAAACAAAAAAGCTGATTAAACATAACTCCACGGCCAGGTATAGCAAGCAACGCTTCCAATTATAGCTCTTAGTCAACACAATAGGGCCTACAACTACATACAATCGACTAGCACTGCTTTAGCACGAGGATCAGACGAAAAAACGCGCACGCACGCACGCACGCAGGCTCGCACGTACGCTCGCACGTACGTACGCACGTGCGAACGCTCGTACGTACGCCTGCTTGCACGTACGCACGAACGTACGCACGCTCGCACGTACGCAAGCTCACACGTACGAGCGTTCGCACGCCCGTACGTACGCACGCACGTGCACCACACACACACACACACACACACACACACACACACACACGAGAGAGCGAAAACACGCTAAAGCGAAAAACTTGTAAACTTGCAAACATGAATCAAGACGGTGGAGCACCTCTAGGAGAAAATAACAGGTTTATTAACAAAACCGAAGGAAAGCTTAACGTTTTGAAAATATATTATTATTATTATTATAAACAACAATACATCATTACTATTTAATAACATGCTTTATCGGTTTTTTTTGACCAGCCTCATCATTTGATTTTGAGATTTGCCCCCCCATTTTCTTTTTTGAATCACCAATGGAGAAAATCAAATCACGTTTCATCATTATTTGAACGGTTAAAAGTTTATTCGTCTTCTCAAGTCCCTGGTTTGGTAAAACAGGAGAATACATTATAAATGCTCACCGATGACAGTTACATTTAAAGAGCGAAACACACGAGAAACGAGCACACTTGCGCACAAGACCAAAGGCTAGCTGCGTTCTGGCTTTAGGATAAAATACCTCGACCATAAAAGAGGCGTTTAGATTTATAAACATGCCCCAGGGGCTATGTTAGAGTGGGTTGGTCAATACCAGACATCCCCCGAATATGTCCGATTATACCTAACATTGACGAGTACGCTTGCGCACAAGACCCAAAGCTAGCTGCGTTCTCGTTTCTCGTGTGTTTCGCTCTTTAAAGTGTAACTGTCATCAGTGAGCATTACTATAATGTATTCTCCTGTTTATGAGCCAACATCAGCGGACATTAGAGATTTTACTGACTTGTTAATAAACTTTCAACATAACCGTTCAAGATAATGATGAAAGCGATGACGTGGTTGAGCTGGATGTATCTCACATCCAAGATGATGATTCACAGAAAGAAAGGGCAATGAGGAAACAATCTCAAAATCATGATGATGATGAGGGACGACTCACGGTCAAAAGAAGAAAAAACCGATAAAGCATGTTATTAAAAATTAATGATGTATTGTTGTTTATAATAATAATAATATATTTTCAAAACGTTAAGCTTTCCTTCGGTTTTGTTAATAAACCTGTTTTTTCTAGCGGTGCTCCACCGTCTTGATTCGTTTGCAAGTTTACAAGTTTTCGCTTTAGCGTGTTTTCGCCTCTGTGTGTGTGTGTGTGTGTGTGTGTGGGGTTTTCGTGCGTACGTACGGGGCGTGCGAACGCTCGTACGTGAGTTTGCGCTGCGAGCATGCGTACGTTCGTGCGTACGTGCAGCAGGCGTACGTGAGCGTTCGCACGTGCGTACGTACGTGGAGCGTACGTGCGAGCCTGCGTGCGTGCGGCGTTTTTCGTTGATCCTCGTGCTAAAGCAGTGCTAGTCGATTGTATGTAGTTGTAGGCCTATTGTGTTGACTAAGAGCTATAATTGGAAGCGTTGCTTGCATACCTGGCCGTGGAGTTATGTTTAATCAGCTTTTTGTTTTGACAGATGTATTTATTTATGATAAGATCAGGCTTGCATGTAAAGTAATATAGAGGTGAAACTACTAGCTCATGTGTTTTGCTGCTACACGTATCACAGTATTGAAGATTCTGTTTATGTATTAGAAAAACGTATTACAGCTTCGAAACAGAGTGCAAAAAAATTGAAGAAAGTGAATACGGTACAACTTCGGCGAGCAGACTTAAAGGTTTTATGTACAGCATTCCCAGAGCAGCGTTGAAACCATTTAATTTAGGACTAACCTCATGTCCATGTAATAATGTCTGATAAACTATTAGGTTATTAGCTTGCTTTATAGGTTACAATATAATCGTTCAAGGTGAAGACGATGAGATGGTAGTATCTCAAAAGTTCGATGATGATGATACTTCCATGAAATTTCAAATAAAATTAGCTTACGTCACTCTTATTTTCAAATTAGAAATTTTTAAAACGTTTAGTTGACATTGCTATTAATCCCATCTGATAAAAATCCACAAAGATATGCGGCAGAAGTGTTGAGATGCTTGAAATCGACCCCAGCCACAATAAGAATGTGTTTTCGACTTGTATGTGCTTCTAATCAACTACCAGACACGCACCTCGACCGAGTGCGATTATCGTAAACACGGACCCTGCAGACAAACCAGACCAGCATTGGACCTCTACCTACATTGACGAGAGTGGTAACAGAGGTTGTTTGAGTTTCAAACCTACTTGTTTCTCTAGGTTAACAATTTTCTCAAGGTAGAATGAGTATGCTGTTGTGAAATAAAATTTCGTATATAGATAAAACATATAGTCTACAAAGGTTAATTAATAGAAAACATTTTTAATAACATTTTTTCTTAGAATAATAAAATATTCATAAACCAATATACGTCAACTTAAACTCAGGTGTACATTTTTATAAAAGTTTAAATTCTTTGTGTTTAAAACTGATTCCTTGTCTGAATGTAGATTTATAAACCTTCATGTTAACTATACTAGTACTTTTTGAAATATCATTCGTATATAAGAATAATACAGGTTTGCTTCAAACGATCTTCATCGTATACTTTAACAGTAAACCTTTTTCAGATAGTTGATCACCCTATTAAAATGGAGCGTTAATAGTTTATAGAAGTACGAGTGTAGATAAAAAAATACGCTACATTGCGATTGTGTTATAAACTAGTGGAGGTCGTTATTAATTCGTGTATAAGTTGATTTTATGTAAGTAGAAGTAACAATAATACAGGTCCACTTACACATTTTATATATATTGAAAACAATTACTTGAAATAAAACGGCGTATCAACTCTAATAATATTTTTTAGAAAATATATTAACCATTTTATATTGGTTTTTAGACTATTAAATTAAACAAAAGTTATATAATTACACGGTAATTAGTAAATGAGCAGTAATTTACTACAAAATGTTATGGAATTTTAAACATTCCAAACACTTAATATGGTTTTTATAAAAACACGTTGTGTATCCGTATACGAATATTTTCAAACAATTTATTTTAAGAGAAAGGTAAATGTATGTTGCTGCAAGTGTAATAAAGACAATGAGGTTGTTTGTATATTTTACATTCTAATGATGGAAAATCAATAGCTAGTTTTTACACAACTAGAAAGTTTAGTTGACAAGTAAACACAAAGCGGTGACCATCACTCAGTGCCTTAAAACGTTACAGATCTGGTAGTGTGTGTTAATCCTTTTATTTATTTACAGATTTTTTAATTACAGTTAACATCTAAGCATTAAGTTTCTTTAAAAAATATTAAGGCGTACAACATTCTTAGCGGACGGATAGATATTATTTCAATGCAGGTAAACTATGTTTTTAATATGCGTTTTAGAAAACACAAACTGTTAATGTGATTAATTAACTTAATAAAAATGTTTTTGTTTCATTAGAATGCCAGTAATTTTTTATAGTTCACTGAGGATAAGTACGCATTTAAATAAAATAAGTGTTCTATAATTAAATTTTACTGTCATTCAAATTCCCCAAGTATGATTAATCCTAATACAACTGCTATTTTACATCATTATTAGAAACGTTTTCTCCAATAATAATCTTTGTACAATTTCTAACATTGTCGTGCAGCTCCAGGGTTACAACCAAAAGGACCTTAAGTTTGAAGATAATTACTAGAAATAACTCTAAGACCAAGTCCAAGTCCTGCCCCAGGTCCAACCCTAAATACAGTTCTAAACCCTAGCTCCACCACCAAGACCTGACTCCAACCCTAGCTCCACCACCAAGGCCAAACTCTAAGACTTATCCCTAGCTCCAGCACCAAGACCAGGACCAGTTCCTCACGTTAACAAAAGTCCTATCCGTCAAAAAGGTCCTTAATACAACCATAAGACTCCCCAAAAGAAATAATAAAAATTAGGGTAATACATGTCCTATACGTAAGCGAGTAAAAATAATTAGGGTTGAAAACACGGTCTCACACGTGGATGTGTAAAAAATAATTAGGGACGAAAATATGGTCTCACACGGGAGTATATAAAAAATAAGGGTGGAAAATCCGGTCTCA
>JARFJB010001218.1:2270000-2275000 GCA_036346205.1 Vesta saturnalis | reverse complement strand
CTTAGCCGACTACATGCACAATTTAAATCATGTATAAGTTGCTTACTTTAAATAGAACACCCTGGATTTTGTTACATATTCCGCTGTATTTTTTAAGCCAATTCGTTTGGTATCAATATTCACCATACCTCAATCCAACCACTTTTGAGATATTTCATTATCTTAATTAAAACATAACAATACTTAATTATTTCAACATTAGTAAATGGTAGGCCACCATTTCCATTATTAAAGTTAAATTTTTTTTTTCATAAGTTATTGATTCTGAAAAGTAACCAATAGCCTGAAAGGAAACGTTGACTAGGTATTTTGTATTAATTTAATTAGATAACTTACAAACAAAAATAACTAAATGTAATATGAAACAAATAAAATTTTATAATAAGTGTTCAAAATTAGCACCATCTACTTCTAAACATTTATGAATCCTATTCATTAAGTTATGTCTTGTAATTCTGGAAATATGGCCGGGTGTTAGAGAATTAAAAGCAAGTAAGACTCTCTGCATCGTATCTTCCTTTGTCGTAACAGGTTTGGAAAATACCTGATTTTTAATGTAACCCCAAATACTAAAATCTAGAGGAGCCAAATCAGGAGAGCGAGCTGGCCAACGAAACGGACCCTGATTGGCCATCCATCTATCATCAAACATGTCGTAAAGCTGCTGAGCAACAGGCCCAAAGTTATGAGGAGGTGCTCCATCTTGCTGATACCAAGCTAAAGCCGCCTCTCCATTTCTTAAAGTATGTAACGCCGGTCGTATGGCTTCTTCTAAAATGTGGCAATGTGTTGTACCATTTAAATTTTCATCATAAAATTTTAATGCCAAATTTTATCGCCTTTTATTGCACAAAAAACATTAAAACTCCAACTATCTTGGAAATAACATTCTCTACTAACATGTGGATTTTCATTAGACCAAAAATGGGAATTATGTCGATTAAATAATCCATTTTTGCTAAACTTTGCTTCATCACACCATATAATTTTTTTTACGAAGTTTTCATCCTCTTGGGTCTTCATTAAAAACCATTCACAGAATTCTACCCTTCGAGGAAGATCACCTAATTGTAAATGTTGCACCAAATGATATGAAAATGGTTTCCATTTGTGTTTTTTTAAAATGCGGCGAATTGTTCTCGTCGACAAAGTAAGACCTCTCTCACAATCTCTAATGGAGGCATTTGGAGAAGCCGTAAAATAACCCAAAACATTAATTTTGTTTATGTCACTGTCCACTAGTGGTTTATTTTTATTAATTTTTGTCTTAAATTGACCAAACTGACGGCAGTTTTTAAGCAATCTTCTTACAATATCACCAGTTGCATTTGGTCGATTTGGATATCTTTCTGCAAAAGCACGGCAAGTCTGTAACAACAATTCTATTACACTCGCCGTAAATAATAATAAGATTTAAAAAATCATCATTAGTAAATAGTACTTTTGCCATTATTTACTATGTTATACAAACTGGTAAAGAAAACTATCAAAACAACATAAACAATTAACGATCTAACTATCAAATCTTTGACAGCCATGGCCTACCCTTACTAATGTTGAAATAATTAAGTGTAGTTATGTTTTAACTAAGATAATGAAATATCTCAAAAGTGGTTGGATTGAAGTGGAGGGAATACTGATACCAAACGAATTGGCTTAAAAAAGTACAGCGGAAAATGTTATGAAATACAGGGTGTTCTATTTAAAGTAAGCAACTTATAAATGATTTAAGTTGTGCATGTTGTCGGCTAAGTTTAAAATACCCTGTATGAAATATCAATGAGATGGATATATGGAGTTAACTGGCAAGCGCTTTTTGTTTATTGGTTACAATTTCACGTCACTAGCTTCGTTATTAATGGAGATATCGTTATTCAATGTGGACTAGGATTTTTTCCTTTAAAAAGAAATCGAAATATCTCGAAAATACTTCATTTTTGGTATAGGACATTGTGCACAAATTTTATCTAGAAATTCATGTTGAATTCGAAAATAAAATAAAAAATATTAGGTTCCATTTAAAATAACAAAGATGACGTCTACTTCCGGTATAACCGGAAATCCCACATTCAGGACAATATTATATTTGAACTCAGCGCCATCCAAAACCTACAACTTTGTAATTTCAGATGTTTAACATAACTGTATCCACCATTACTTTTAATCAAAACTCTTCGCGCCACACCCTGTATATATGTTTTGAGGAAGATGTATTTTTAAAACCCTGTAAACCGACGAAAAAAGGGTTCAATTTGCACGATACATTTTGTCACTTTTTTATAAATAATTAGAACTTCTCGAAAACAAATTAGTATTTTTTAACGTAAAATTTGTAGTAAGTTACGGGTAATAAATGAAAGTTTCAAGCATTTAGGTGCTTTTTTCGCGAGATGAAAAATCTTTCGAAATTTTGACAGTTTCTTGCAATTATTTAAACAAATTATTAACCGAATTGGTTCTACCAGGTCTTAAATTGATCTTTTTTAGCCAGCTAAAAATAAAAAAAATTCTGAAAGCCTTATTGGTTATAATTTCCAAGCTACCGTTTAAAAAATCTATGTTTTATAGATTTTTCGACATTTGGCCGATGTTTAAACAATGTTCCCAGTTGTTAAAATGGGATCCACTTGAATGTCACATTCCTTATCACTAAAACAACCATTTTCTCCACATGGCTACCTGCTCTTAATTACCTATGATAAATTTTAGGCCTTTTTGGTCTGATTCCACTGGGCCAAATTTTGATTTAAAACAAGATATTTAGATACATTCTAAATTATGTTTTTATTTTTGTGACTTCACCATACGAAGTTTTAAATTTGCATAACGACCATTTGTTGTTTCCAGATGTCAACAAAGTTCGAGTATGAAAGGCGTAATGGGAACATGGGAACATCGATTAACATTTTTTAATCAACGGTTTAGGACTTTAGGTGAATCATTTTCCACCGCCATTTACAGATATAAAGGCCTTTTTTTGCAAAATGCAATTATAAGGAGATGCAGATCTCCGTCATGTGTTTAATTATCAATGAATGTTTTTGTTATTTATGAAACCATGCAAAACTAGTTGACATAATAATCAAATTAAAAACAATAGGTCGTTTGTGTTTTGTAGTTTCGTAACTATGAATTATCGAGGAGTTTAGAAATTTTGTTTTAAATAATTATCCGTAAATCTAGGACATTAAATCATTATAATAGTCCATCATTCATTTTCCTATTCCAACTTTCTCATAAATGCTACAGTACTCATTCACACTAACTTCATATTATTTTCAGAATCTAACCCCAAAAATTGGTTAAATTAGGATATATTAAATACATAATATAAATTACATTCCACAAAAATATCAAATTAAATGAATGAATCATATATGTTATAAATAAAAATCCCAAGTAGGTATAAAGTATAAGCAAGAAAAATTAAGAATTCACACCTACTAATACTGAAAGCAGGCAACCTAACATACGCATTTGTTATGAAAGTTGCGGCAATTTCGCACTATGAATTATTACTGAAAACTAAAATTCGACGTTATAATTTTTTTAATTTCCAATGTTTATTTCTAATTATATAAGGCACAAATTTCCTGCAATCACCATTCCAGCATTTTCATGGATATTAATTATTTATAAATATGTAGTTTTATTACCATGAATCAATGAAGTTCTACACATTCTGTAATAAATTTGCACTGAATAGCCGTTTAATAGCTGTGCTTGTAAAATACTCCCAGTAACTAACGATTTTAATAAGTGAATTGTAAATTAAATGTTAAGGTAAGGTTGCACAAATTTATCCAACTTTAGCGTTTCTCAACCAAATGGTAAACTTAAAATATTGTTAAGGTGACGATAGTATGTGGAAATGCTTTAAAATCTTTTGTAACGTTTAGCTTCTTCGCTCAATATAATTGTAGAAGATTATTTTCCATAATTCCTATTATAAATAATAATATTCTATCCGTTCAAGAAGTTAACATGTAATACAATTGATTGAAGTAAGTTTCCGCATAACACCGGCGTATCTTGATATGCTGGGTTGCCTGCCATCTGCATTAGGTAAGTTGGATTTTTATTTACTACAACGTGATCAATCTCAAGTGTACTGTAGTGGTATGACAAAAATTCCTAGTTGTTAATATTGTTGTGTTTTGCAGTTGACTGCTTTGGATTTTTAGTGTGGTTTTAGTCGTTTTAGTTCATGTCTGTTTATGTCATATTATACCTTCGTTTTTCACTTTTGTATTTTCTTGAGTTATTTACAAACTGTCTATATCAAGACAAATTATATATTCTGAATTTCAAATTGTGATATTGAATTTAATCGTCATGCAGTTTTCAATCGAACACGTCACATTCATTGTTGTGGCTAATTTTCGTAGCGGCTTCCAAGATGGTAATGGGCAATGGCATTATTCATTGCAATCATGCATCGATCAATTTACTGTTGAGTACCCAAATGAAAATATTAGTTACGAAACATTTAGTCAACATCGTAATCGATTGATAGCTCGGTTCATGGAAACTGGTAGTGTTTTAAAACGCAAACATGAAGCTTCGGCTACTGTCTTAACAGAGGACACCTTAGCAGATATCCAAGCAAGCATGAATGCAAGCCCCAATAAATCTTTGCGAAAACTATCTGCACAAACACGTATGAAAGATTTTATCATACAAACATAATTTTACATAAATAATTTTTAGATGTATCCTATGGAAGTGTCCGCACTGCTGTAAAGAAGAATTTACATTTGTACACGTACAACGTGTCGGTATTACAACAGTTGCAAGATAGAGATTTTCAGCTTAGAGTAAACTACTGTCAATGGTTCAACAATACGATGAACAATGATTTACTGGATGTATCTTTTTTTTTCTGATGAAGCTTGGTTTCATCTGTCCGGTTACATAAATAGCCAAAATTATCGTACGTGGTCTGCAGAAAATCCACATGTATTTCGAGAAACTACCTTACACCCTATCAAGGTCGGTGT
>JARFJB010001218.1:2262500-2265000 GCA_036346205.1 Vesta saturnalis | reverse complement strand
AAGATTAGATACCAATGACCTGAACACTCTTTTCCTAAAGCAAGCAAATCTATACTTAAAAGCTAACATACCTAGTATAACTAATATGACACAGACACCCGGTATATACACAATTTATGCTTTGAGTTATTGCACCTGCGCACGATAGCATAAACAGTAGCTTCTGATATAGTATCAAATATGGAAGCCAAATGCTAACACATCACTGTGTGTTTTATTTAAAAATTCAATAGTAATTACCTCAAACTTGGTTAAGTATGTGCAGAAATTATTTACTAATAGATTGATCCAGTTATAACAATTCTACATTTGTGAAGTTTTTTATTTATGCAGTTTAAACAGTTTAATAAAATAATTTATACTATGGTTAATTTAAAGGCATTTAATCTTTTGTAGGAACTGTGAGGTGTAATAGGTCACCAATTAGGAACTAAACTTGACAATGTAATATTTATTCATACAAGTGATAAGGAAAGCTCTGACTTGCTTGGCGAATATGCTTTAGTTATACAGCTTAAATTCCATCCTCATAATTATAGTCCAGTTGCTAGTAGTCATTTACGAGCATTCCCAGTACACGGAGAAGGAAAACGCAAAACGAAAAAAAAAAGCTCTATAGGTCGAACACGAACTATATTGTGATAATTTCCACGAACTGGTTAAATATATTTCCTTCAATTTACATATCGTAGTTTAAGCCATGTAGGTGTAAGCAACTTATTTTTTATATCCGCAACCAACAGCGATTCTATCAAATGAAGAAATAATTTTTTAAGCAAAACTTCTCTAGAAATGGTGATTTACACCGAGAAAACCGAAATCAGAGAAAGTTTCTAAAATATAATTTTACACCACAACATAATGGCCGTGTTAAAAGAAGCACACCTTCGGAAAAAGGTATTCAACAGAATTCTCCTTATCAAATTTTGTAAAAATGTTTGATTGTTTTCAAATAAAACCTGATTAGTACTATGCAATTATTTAATGGTATCACCATCTAGTGGTGATTTAGCAAAGTGACAGATACTTATAAAAATGTAAGAATTTGAAAATAGCCAGAACCTACGTATAGATGGTACTAGATGGTTTATTTTTAAAATTTTTGTTATGGAATACGAAAAGAAATAATTCCTTTATAACGTAGAAAAGTAAACGCAATAAACGAAAAACAATGATAAAGGCAGTAAATATAGAAAGGTTAAGTCATTAAGGTAGAGAAATAATTAACGAGTAAACTTAAGGAAATAACAACCCTACCGATTCAGGCTACAGATAAATTTTGTTTTTCCAAACAGTATCGATTTTTACACGTTACAAATTCAATGCGTATTTATATTCTAAGGTTATTAAAAGAGCTAAATTGTTATAACCCTGCTCTCGCCTTAATAAATCAACGTGGCAATATTGTAATATTTACAGGCCTGTATCTCGTAAATGGTGATCACCCTGTTACACAGTTAGCTAACTGTAATATAAGTAAAAACATCACATGTTAGAGGTCTGCATTTACAATTAATAAACCAAAAGGTAACATATTTCATACTAGGCACGCACACGATATTCTAACGGCAAGCATACTTTAATGTTACAACGGTTATCTCCCCAAGTTGGCCTTTATAGCTCTTCTACCCAGGAGCCGGGTTATAACTCCACTGCATTTACAGGTGAACAAAATATGTAACATCTAAATGTCAAAATAAAATACATAAAAAATGATTGCAAAAGACCTCTCTATATTAAATAACAATATTGTGATGTAATATTAACTTTCAAATTATCAATGATGTTAATTTATATTAGATGAAATAATCACTCTTACCACGGTATTGTAATACAATTGTTATATAAATTTCAATTATTATTTAGTTCAATTTATAAAAGAACCTTCTATCTTCAAATCAAGTTACATTAATCTTATAATTAATTTATCCTTTTGTTGAGATCATAATATTATAAGCATTTACTAAAAGAAAATACAATTAGTGAATATGTAATAACATTACCTTTTTTATTCTAAGTAGTACACCGACACTATCCCCTCCACTTTTTTTACGTCACAAGCTCCGCCCACTTTCACTTTTTACTAGCCCACGTGGGGGGCCGCATTTTCCACCATTATTTTTACCCGCTTACATGTAGGACGTGTTTTTTCACCCCTATTTTTTACACACCCATGTGTGAGACCGTATTTTCAACTCCTGTTGAAATTTTTATCCTTAATTTTCACACACCCACGTGTGACGCCGTATTTTCAACCCTTTCTTTTCGAAGGCCCTTTTCAACCCTAATTTTTACTCGCTTACGTATAGGACGTGTATTTTCAATCTATTTTTTACACAACCACGTGTAGGACGTGTTTTTTCACCCTATTTTATGACAGCTCACGTATAGGACGCGTATTTTCTACCCTATGGGTCAACCCTAATTAGCGCTTTTTTTGCACATGCTCACGTGAGGGGCTGGAATGGTCTTGGTGCTAAGGGGTGGACCTGGACTTGGA
>JARFJB010001218.1:2222500-2260000 GCA_036346205.1 Vesta saturnalis | reverse complement strand
ATGGATTTTTTATCAGTTGGGAATAATAGCAATGTCAACCAAACGTTTTAAAAAAAATGTCTAATCTGAAATAAGAGTGACGTAATCTAATCTTATTTGAAATTTCATAGAGAGCCTTACAGTCATCAAAATTTGAGATGCATTCCTCTCATCGTCTTCACACTGATAATAATAGTTTATTAACAATCATAAAAAACGTCTAATACCATTAATGTTACATCATAATAATAAAAACTCATTAAAGAGTGATTACACATTAAATACATTTAAAATATGTAACTTTTATACTACGTCTATTATTACATAGAGATGAGATTATTCTTAAATTTAATTGATTTCGACAGAGCTCTGGAAATACTTCAACCGTTCGAAATCTTGCTTCCTCTCTCGATATCAAAAAAGCTATACTAGTGATGTGTATATATTAAGTAAGCATAATAGCGGATACAGCTACATTGCTAACGATTATTGATGTTTTTTTGCATGAGATTTTTTGAATGAGACAGCCTCGCAGGTATTTTTTAAGAAAAGCTTTACACATCTCATGCGATCAAATGAGATTTTTGAGATACAATCACCTCATCGTCTTCACCTTGAACGATTATACTGTAACAATCTATAAAAGTAGCTAATAACCCTAATAGTTTTATCAGACGTTATTATTACATGGACACGAGGTTAGCCCTAAATTAACTGGTTTCAACGCGGCTCTGGAAATGCTGCACACGCTTCAAATCTTTCAGCTCATTCGCAGACGTCGTATCGTATTCACTTCCTTCAATTTTTATCTGCATTCTGTTTCGAGACTGTAGTACGTTTTCTAATACATAAACAGAATCTTCAATACTGTGATACGTGTAGCAGCTAAACACATTAGCTAGTTAGTTTCACCTCTATATTACTTTACATGCATGTCTGATCTTATCATAAATAAATACATCTGTCAAAAAAAGCTAATTAAACATAACTCCACGGACTGGGTATAGCAAGCAACGTTTCCAATTATAGCTTTTAGTCAACACAATAGTGCCTACAACTACATACAATCGACTAGCACAGCTTTAGCACGACGATCAAACGAAAAACACGCATGCACGCACGCACGTACACACGCACGCACGCACACAAGCTCGCACGCAAGCTCGCACGTTCGCAAGTACGCACGCACATAAGCACGCACGCTCGCACGCACTCGCACGCACGCAAGCTTGCACGCACGCTCGCACGTACGCACGCACGTACGCACGCTCGCACGTACGCACGCTTGCACGTACGCACGCTCGCACGTACGTACGCTCGCTCGCACATACGTACGCTCGCACGCACGCACGCACACACGAGAGCGCGAAAACACGCAAACGCGAAAAACACACGCCTCTTTTATGGTCGAGGTATTTTCTCCTAAGACGCAACTTAGGAGAAAATACCTCGACCATAAAAGAGGCGTTTAGATTTATAAACATGTTCCTAGGGGCTATGTTAGGGTGTGGTTAGGTCAATACTTCAGACATCCCCCGAAGATAGTCGATTCTACCCGAACATTGAAGAGCATGCTTGCGCACAAGACCCAAGGCTAGCTGCGTTCTCGTTTCTCGTGTGTTTCGCTCTTTAAAGTGTAACTATCATCGAGTGAGCATTACTATAATGTAGTCTCCGTTTATGAGCCAACATCAGCGGACATTAGAGAGTTTACTGACTTGTTAATAAACTATTACAACATAACCGTTCAAGACAATGATGAAACCGATGACGTAGTTGAGCTGAATGTATCTCACATCCAAGATGATGGTGATGGTTCACAGAAGAGAAAGAAGAGCGATGAGATAGGGGAGAAGGGCAAATCTCAAAATCATGGTGATGATGACGACGAATCACGGTTCAAGAAGAAGAAGAAAACCGATAATGATGTATTGTTGTTTATAATAATAATAATAATATATTTTCAAACGTTAAGCTTTCCTTCAATTTTGTTAATAAACTTGTTTTTTTTTCCTAACGGTGCTCCACCGTCTTGATTCATGTTTGCAAGTTTACAAGTTTTTTCGCTTTAGCGTGTTTTCGTTTTGCGTGTTTCTTGTGTTGGCGTGTTTTCGTTTGTGTGTTTTCGTATTCGCGTGTTTTCGTTTTCATGTATTTTCACATTTGTATGTCTTTGCGTTTGCGTATTTTTTGTGTTAGCGTGTTTTCGTGGTAGCGTTTTTCGTTTGTGTTTCTGTGTTAGCGTGTTTTTTGTGTTAGTGTGTTTTTCGCGCTCTCGTGTGTGTGTGTGTGTGTGCTCGCGTACGTGCGTGCGTGCGAGCGTACGTACGTGCGTGCGAGCGTGCGTCCGTGCGAGCGTGCGTATGTGCGAGCGTGCGTGCGTGCGTACGTGCGAGCTTGCGTGCGAGCTTGCGTGCGTGTGTACGTGCGTGCATGCATGCGTGTTTTTCGTTTGATCGTCGTGCTAAAGCTGTGCTAGTCGATTGTATGTAGTTGTAGGCACTATTGTGTTGACTAAAAGCTATAATTGGAAACGTTGCTTGCTATACCCAGTCCGTGGAGTTATGTTTAATTAGCTTTTTTTGACAGATGTATTTATTTATAAGATCTGGCATGCATGTAAAGTAATATAGAGGTGAAACTAACTAGCTAATGTGTTTTGCTGCTACACGTATCACAGTATTGAAGTTTCTGTTTATGTATTAGAAAACGTACTAAAGTCTCGAAACAGAATGCAGATAAAAATTGAAGGAAGTGAATACGGTACAACTTCTGCGAACGAGCTGAAAGGTTTGAAGCGTATGCAGCATTTCCAGAGCCGTGTTGAAACCAGTTAATTTAGGGCTAACCTCGTGTCCTTGTAATAATAATGTCTGATAAAACTGTTAGGGTTATTAGCTACTTTTATAGGTTGTTACAATATAATCGTTCAAGGTGAAGACGATGAGGTGATTGTATCTCAAAAATCTCGTTTGATCTCATGAGATGTGTAAAGCTTTTCTTAAAAAATACCTGCGAGGCTGCCTCATTCAAAAATCTCATGCAAAAAAACATCAATAATCGTTAGCAATGTAGCTGTATCCGCTATTATGCTTACTTAATGTATACACATCACTAGTATAGCTTTTTTGATATCGAGAGAGGAAGCAAGATTTCGAACGGTTGTAGTATTTCCAGAGCTCTATCGAAATCAATTAATTTAAGAATAATCTCATCTCTATGTAATAATAGACGTAGTATAAAAGTTACATATTTTAAATGTATTTAATGTGTAATCACTCTTTAATGAGTTTTTATTATTATGATGTAACATTAATGATATTAGACGTTTCTTATGATTGTTAATAAACTATTATTATCAGTGTGAAGAGGATGAGAGGAATGCATCTCAAATTTTGATGACTGTAACGCTCTCTATGATATTTCAAATAAAATTAGGTTACGTCACTCTTATTTCAGATTAGAAATTTTTTTTTTAAACATTTGGTTGACATTTCTATTATTCCCAACTGATAAAAAATCCATATAACGTGACTCACATGTGTGTGTGTGTGTGTGTGTGTGTGTGTGTCTGTGTCTGTGTCTGTGTTTGTGTCTGTGTCTGTGTCTGTGTCTGTGTCTGTGTGTCTGGTTGCGTGTGCGTGTGCGTGTGCGTGTGCGTGTGCGTGTGCGGTGCGTGCGCGTGCGCGTGCGTGCGTGGCGTGGGTGTGCTGTGCGTGTGCGTGTGCGTGTGCGTTTGCGTGTGTGTGTGTGCGTGTGTGTGTGTGTGTGTGTGTGTGTGTGTGTGTGTGTGTGTGTGTGTGTGTGTGTGTGTGTGTGTGTGTGGTGTGTGTGTGTGTGTGTGTGTGTGTGTGTGGTGCGTGCGTGCGTGCGCGCGCGTGCGTGCGTCCGCGCGTGCGTGCGTGCGGGCGGGCGGGCGTGTGCGTGCGTGCGTGAGTGCGTGCGTGCGTGCGTGCGTGCGTGCGTGAGTGCGTGCGTGCGTGCGTGCGTGCGTGCGTGCGTGCGTGCGTGCGTGCGTGCGTGTGTGTGTGTGAACGTAATCGAGTATACAATAGTTTTTATGTAATCTGAAGATTCAATTATTTTTAAAGTAATTTTCGCGTTAGCAAAATTTTTAAAATATTTGTAAGTGTTTTGAATGTAAATTTTGTAAGTACAACATGTTTGTTAAATACTAGTAGCGGTATTCCGGTTTTCTGTATTACTTTCTAAATAGTTAATGGCGGGTATGTAATGGTCTGTTTATATCCAGCCATTCACAAAGCGTATTTTAGTAAGACACGTTGTATAAAAAATTCAGTTCAGCATATGGTACAGTTGAAGGAAAAACTGCTAATGAACACGTTACAATGAAACAGTTTTATGTGTATGTAATTAAACATACAAATAAATCAGATATGATGTTCCGAATGTATAGGTGGTGACTGTTTAGAGAATCAGCCTATACATAAAGCATCATTGCATTAGGGTAGAAATTATTTATTATTTCACGTCATATTTAATTAGGCTTTAATCCATTCAGTTTGAACTGTAATCTGGTTTCCGCAAACTGTAAGACATAATTTCGGTTGATTGATTGAATTTTATCTGATGATCGAGCGTGATTTGTTTGAGATTGATTAATTAATTGATTTGTTTGTTTGTTTGTGTGTGTGTGTGTGTGTGTGTGTGTGTGTGAGAGAGAGAGAGAGAAAGAGAAAGGGGGAGGAAGAAACAAGATAGAGCAAGAGAGAGGTATACATTATCAGCTTCTATTATAGAAAATGTTAATTAGTTTATACGCCACTAGATGGCGCTAAAATCAATTTTTACTCGAAGGGGCCAGGGCTCAGACCCTGATACAAGTCCTGCCTTACAAGAATCTCCTTATTAGAATACAATTTTGTATGACGGGGCGAAGGCCTACAGCTGTAAGATTAAGTTAGAACAACATACAATTGCATCAAGAGGACCACGATAGGGGCTAAGCTCTACACTTATCTTGTAAGGTTAGGTTCCCACACCATCTCCGGCTATGGGGCGAGGGCCTGAGAACAAGTTGCGAAGCCCTACACGTATCGTACAAGAACCTCCTTATTAGAAATACGTTTTCTCGTATAGGTAAAAGATCATCCAATAGCATGTAACCATTTAAACAATAGGACCGATAATTTTAATAATAATATCTTATTAATTATGCAATTTCCAACATTGTATGCGTGTGCGTTTGCCTAACCTCCATGGGTACTGCTTTTTAATATAGCCAAAAGGACTTAATTAGATGACCATCAAAATAACCCTAAAACCAACCCCCAAGTCCAAGTCCAGCTCCAGGTCCAGCCCCCAGCACCAAGACCAGCCCAGCCCCTCACGTGAGCATGTGCAAAAAAGGCTCTAATTAGGGTTGACCCATAGGGTAGAAAATACGCGTCCTATACGTGAGCTGTCATAAAATAAGGTGAAAAAACACGTCGTACACGTGAGTGTGTAAAAAATAGGTTGAAAATACACGTCCTATACGTAAGCGAATAAAAATTAGGGTTGAAAAGGGCCTTCGAAAAGAAAGGGTTGAAAATACGGTCTCACACGTGGGTGTGTAAAAATTAAGGATAAAAATTTCAGCAGGAGTTGAAAATACGGTCTCACACGTGGGTGTGTAAAAAATAGGGGTGAAAAAACACGTCCTACATGTAAGCGAGTAAAAATAAGGGTGGAAAATGTGGTCCCCCACGTGGGCTAGTAAAAAGTGAAAGTGGGCGGGGCTTGTGACGTAAAAAAGTGGAGGGGATAGTGTCGGTGTACTACTATTCTATTTTATAAGACCAAAAAAAACATTCATTCTTTTTCAAAACATCAAATCAACAACCCCCCTCAATTATTTTCTAACAACCAAAACATACAACAGGCGCCCATATTTATAGAGCCTTCTAATTTATAAATTAAAATATATAAAACTATACCCAGTTGTGGTACATCACAAGGTTTGGTATATTTTTATTCTTTGAAAGGTGACATGATCGAGAATGTTCTTAGCTCTTATTCAAGAAAATTTATTTACTTTTTAGAAGTTTTTTTGTGTCGGGGTTTGTTTAAATTTTTAAATTAATGTTATAGATAAAACATTTTCAGGTACCTTTTTATACAGTTTGTGTCCAGGATTAGTGTAATGAGCGCTGTATTCTCTGCACTTTAATGTGATGTGATACACTGTGACCTTTTAAAGTAGATCAATAGTGATAATAAAAATGTTATCAATTAATTTTATTACTAATCTGATAAATGTTAAAGCTGATTACAGTTATTCGTAAAACATGAAATGTCAGATAATATTATCATGAGGCATGTTATCCCAAGTTACATAATCCATCATAATTGTTTTTAACATATCCAAACGCAGCAATGATTTTTGATCAGATAATCTATTTTTTATCTATTATATGTATGTCAAATAGCGCTCGGATATTAGGTGTTTTTCAAATACCGACTTACAGCCATTACCAACTCGGTCACATGCTGCTGAAAGAATTAGCAAATAAAGGGCACGAAGTTACTCTAATATCACCACATGAAGAAAAAGAACAGGTAAAAAATTTGAAAACAATCGTTATCTTGAACTCACAAGAAAACTTTAAAGGTAAAATACTCATTGCTTATGGACCAAGAATAATTGATTGATTTTCTATAGATCTAATGGTGAACACGTTCAATCTAGCAAATACCAATATGATATCGGATATCATTGTTCTAAACAGCATAATGCTTCCCATTACTGAAAATACATTAAACGATACAAACGTTCAGAAATTGATCAAATCCAATGCAAAATTTGACATTGTCATAGTGGAGCGATTATTTAATGAAGCGTTTCTGGGTTTTTGTGCTCATTTTAAAGCACATTGTGTTGTGTCCTCTCCCATATCGACTACTGGATGGACAAATAATCAAATGGGAAATCCTGGCTCACCCGCCTACGTTCCAGAGATGTTTTCACGTTACTCAAGCGAAATGAACTTTTTTGAAAGAGCACACAACTTTTTAGCATATGTACTTTCAACGGTATGGTTTCATGTTTATTTATTGCCAAGACACAATGCAGTTGTACAGAAATACTTTCCTGATGTCCCACATCTTCGCGATTTCTACTATAACGTATCACTAACTTTGATCACCTCACACGTATCAGTAAACCCAGTTGTTCCTCTTTTACCAAATATAATAAACATTGGAGGTTATCACATTAAACCATGTAAGGCGTTACCTGCTGATTTGAAAGAATACTTAGATAATGCGAAAGATGGTGTCGTTTACTTTAATATGGGTTCTGTTCTTAAAAGTAAAAATTTAGACGTATTAAAAAGGGAAGCAATATTAACAGCATTTTCGAGTTTAAGACAGAAAGTTTTGTGGAAATGGGAGAGTGATTCACTACCAAATCAACCACCAAACGTGAAATTGGTGAAATGGGTACCACAAAATGACTTACTTGGTAAATGGCAAATCATTCTTTTAAGATTTAATTTTTAATTTTAGCTCATCCAAATGTCAAATTATTTATAACACATGGTGGTTTATTAAGTACCTTTGAAGCAATTTATCATGGTGTACCTGTTATTGGAATTCCTGTATTTGGTGATCAATATACAAATATGAAGACTGCAGAAGATAATGGTTACGGAATTTCTGTTCCTTACGATAAGCTTGATATCCAAAACTTTGAAAACGCTCTAAAAGAAGTTTTGAAAAACCCCAGGTATGAGATATATCATTATTTATTACGGTAATGTTTGTTTTTAGATATTTTGAAAGTGCACAATTAAGGTCAAGAATTATGCACGACAATGAAATGAAACCGTTAGATCGGGCTGTTTTTTGGATTGAGTATGTCTTAAGGTTCAATGGAGCTCCTCATCTAAAGTCTGCAGCCTTCAATCTGACCTTGTACCAGTATTTACTTCTAGATGTGATAACATTTACTGCACTATTATTAATTATACCCATATGTGCATGCCGTTGTATGAGTGACAGGAGGAAGCAGCGAATAACGTTCAAGCAGCAAAAAATTAAAAAAACAATAGCTGAAGAGAATGGTTTATACAAATGTTAGGTGTATGAAGATAGCCAGGTCTTTTTTAAATAATGTGGCTCAAAGATGTATATAATTAGGAGCCAATTATGCGCCATTTTGCATCGCTGAATTTAAATTTTGCGCCCGCATAGAAAATAAGTTGTAGTAAAAATTCTATAAAGATGGTTAGCGAAGTATCAAACTTCTGAATAAATTAGTTTTTCCTTATGCGGTAATTAGGTACCAGTTAGGCGCTATTTTGCGCCGTCAAAATAACATATTGTGCCCTTATAGGAAAGAAGTTATTCTAAAATACATTGGCAAGGGTAACTTCATAGTCGTGAGTTGCATAAATCATTTTTTCTTATTCAGTAATTAGGCACCAATTGGGTGCGGTTTTGTGCCGCTAGAATAAAATTAATGTTGCACAGCTAACTTCCCATCCGTAAACTTCTACATAAATCAATTTTCCTTATGCATATTGTTATGTATAAATTAAATTGTTCTTGCGCCATAACTAGGCACCCATTATGCGCCATTTTGCACAGTTAAAGTTAAATTGTGTGCCCCTATAGGTAACAAGCTACATCAACACGGCTACGATGCCACTAAAATAAAATTTTGCCCCCCCCCCACACGAAATAATTATTGCAAGACTAACATCCTTATATAAAAATTAATCTTTTCTTGCGTCATAACAATGCGCTATTTTGCGCCATTAAAGTTAAATTTTGCGTCCCTATAGAAAACAAGCTTTGTAAATATTTCTTTAACACGGTTAATTCACGACTGTGAACTTTCGCATACATCAATTTTGTTTATGCAGTAACTAGACGTCAATTATGCGCTGTTTACTAAAATAAAAGTTTGCCTCCCCTAAGAAATAATGATTGAAAAATTTTATGTGCCGTTTTGCACTATTAAAGTTAAATTTTGTGCCTCTCTCGAAAACAAATTGTTGTAAAAATGACTTACATCAACATGGCTAGCTTCACAACCGCGAACGTTTGCACAAATCAATTTTTTTGTGCAGTAACTAGGAGCCAATGTTGCTCTTTTGTAAGAATTACATCGATACCGTTAACTTCACAAGAAGTACTTTGGAATAAATCATTTTTTATGCGCCTATTATACTCTATGTAAATTAAATTTTGCGCCCTTATAAGAAACAAGTTATTGTAAAAATACATTAACATGACTAACTTTACGGAACCATGAGGTTCTACGTAAATCACTTTTTTGTTATACTCGAACGCATTTATATAAATGTGTTGATTACTTGTTTATTTGCTTAATATGTGTTATTTTTATTTTTATTGTATTATCATTAAAACTAGACTTCTTCCATTATAGATATATTTATATTTAATTATATGTAACCCATTTTCTTACATTACGGCTATCCTAAATATTCTCTAATGTTAGCTTAATAAGTAAATATAAGTGAACTCCATCTCGTGTGTTCTCCTTTAAATATGCTTATCTTTAAAAATTACTTATGAAATACTCTAATAGACAAATTCCTAGCTGTGAAGTTAGCCCTATCGATGTAATTTTTGGAATAACTTATTTCTTATGGGAGCACAAAATTTTATTTTAGCAGCGCAAAATAACGCATAGTTGGCGCTTATTAACTAAGTAAGAAAGATTGATTTGTACAAAAGTTCACGCCTTTAAAGTTAGCCATGTCGATGTAATTTTTACAATAAAGTATTTTGTATAGGTACGCAAAAATTTATTTTAGCGGCGCAAAATAGCGCATAATTAGCGCCTAATGGCTAAATAAGAAAAAAAATTATTTATGCAAAGTTCACGGCTGTAAACGTGTTTCCCATAGGAACACAAAATTTAACTTCAACAGTGCACAAGAAAAGATACATTTATTTATAAGGCTATGAAGTTACCCTTGTCGACCTAGTTTTTGCAATAAAGTATTTGCTATAGGGGCGCAATACTTTATTTTAGCTGTGCGAAGCGGCGCATAATTGGTGCAGAAGTTCAGGGCTGTAAAGTTGGCCTTGTCAATGTAATTATAGAATTTTTTTTTCTTGTAAAGGTCCAAAACTACTTTAATGGCGCAAAACGATCCCTATTCGCGCCTAATTATTGCATAAGAAAAAATGATTGATTCCAACGTTCACGGTTCCACGTAGTTACTCGTGATTGTAGAATTTTTGCTACAAGTCATTTCCTATCTAGGCACACTTAATTATATGCGTTTAATCCATATTATTCAAAAACTACAATTGTAACAATTCTAACAACAATAATTCTGACGTAAATAAATATTTACTTAGTGGTCGTGTTGTCAAAACTATGGTTTATATTAAAATCATAATATATTCCTGATATTAGAATTAAAAAGTTCGTATTTATTTTACATAATTGTGAAAAATGTGAACTTATGTTCAAAATTATTGAATTGTGTAATGAACTCCTTGGAAATCTTGGCGTCCTTAATCCATTATGTGTCTGTGTGTCTATGTCTTTGTGACTGTGTCTGTGTGTCTGCTTCTGTATCTCTGTTTCCGTGTATGTATGTCTGTATGTCTGTGTGTGTGTGTGTGTGTGTCGTGTGCGTGTGCGTGTGTGTGAGCGTGTGCGTGTGCGTGAGCGTGAGCGTGAGAGTGAGCGTGAGCGTGAGCGTGAGCGTGAGTGAGCGTGAGTGTGAGTGTGAGTGTGAGTGTGAGTGAGAGTGTGAGTGAGTGTGAGTGTGAGTGTGAGTGTGAGTGTGAGTGTGTGAGTGTGTGTGTGTCCGTGTGTCCGTGTGTTTATGTGTCTGTGTGTCTGTGTGTATGTGTGCCTGTTCGTCTATGTGTCTGTGTGCCTGTGTGTCTGTCTGTGTACGTGCGTGCGTTCGTTTGTGCGTGCGTTGGTGCGTGTGTGTCTGTCTGTGTGCGTGTGCGTGCGAGTGTGCGTACGTTCGTGCGTGGGTGCGTCCGTTAGTGAGTGCGTGGGTGCGTGTGTGCGTGTGTGTGTGCGTTTTGTACGTGTTGTGCGTATTGTGCGTGTTGGACGTGTTGTGCGTGTGTGTGTGTGTGTTTGTGTGTTGGTGTGTTGGTGTGTTTGTGTGTTTGTGTGTTTGTGTGTTTGTGTGTTTGTGTGTGTGTGTGTGTGTGTGTGTGTGTGTGCGTGCATCAGTGCGTGCGTGTATGTGTGTAAATTTCAAACACTTTTACAGCGAAAGAACTTGCAATGTTTCATGGAAATTGACCACTATGTGTTTAAACCGCCGTATCCATGGCATACGTTAATGGTTAACCAACATTGTATAATTTGTTTACATTTTATTTTCAATTGCTTGGGCTCAGAAAAATTATAATTCTACATAGGAATGCCAACTTAGAAGTTCATTTCATTCCATCATGTCTAACATTATTACTTTAATCACAGTTGCCACACCCCATACACATTACTGGCGCAAGATTGAGGCATGTACTGTGTCCAATTTGTATATGTTTTGCATGATAGGGATCCTTCGATACACAATGTTAAATTATTATTCGTATTGTTACTGCAACTATGTCGGGTATCCATATATAACGGTGATCTTCTGAGTTTTGATCGTTGCGGAAATGATTTTATTGGTGCTTGCATTATAATTAGATAACGACTTTACTTGCTCGCAATTGCACTACGACTAAACACTGTTTAAGAAATGATTTTATTTAAAGCATGCGTAATTTACATATGGTGAGGTTGTAGCACTACCACTAAAAACAAAACGTCATGTATGTTGTTTTCCAGCTGCACCTAAACTACTTATGATTCGGGTTTCTTCTTTAAAGTACTGATAAAAGCCCATAATTAGAATAATCTGTTTCACTATACTTATATCCGGACCTATAACCAATGATCCGGATCTTATAGCTTAGTCTTTATCTATTGTATAAGCAAAAAGTAACTACTGAATTTAATAAACTGTAAGTTAAAATTGCAACGGGGCAGCATTTTCAATAAAATTAATAAATAAAAATTATCACGTTTGTGATAATGGAGATACTTTCAAATTCTTGTTTGGCGTACATAACCTCGTTTCAGCCAATAATCAAATTAAATGTTCCGAAATGTTACAAAATTTTACAGTTTATACACAATTACATGCAACAATTCTGGTGTTATTGCATTACATGCTGCTGCGATTCATTCTTTTAGTTCCAAAATCGTATGAACAGGTGTTTTAAATACTGCATTTTTTAGAAGTGGAAATAAAAAGAAATCTTAAAAGATCTGGGTGGCCAAATATCTTTTTAATCAATCAAAGAACTGCTGTAGATATTCCAATGTGGTTCTAGCTGCATGAGGGCTTGTGTTATCTTGTTGGAAGTATTGTTGAATTTGAACGATAAATTCTTCAAGAATGTTATTTTGATATCTTTCGGCATTGTCTTCAAAGAAAATTGGTCCGAAAATTGTTTGCCCAGAGCACGTTACCCTTACACCCATTTTAGGGCAATACAAAGAAGCTTCACAAAAGAAATGAGGATTATCAGCACTCCATCTTAAGCTCTCGTGCATTAATGTATCCATTTAAGCAAAACCACGACTCATCAGAATAAAAAATTAAATCCAAAACATCATTACTTAATTGTTGCAAAAACCAGTTACAATACAAAATTCTCTTATTGTAATCTGAAGGTAACTACGTTTGATACATCTTTAGTCTGTATCGCATATTTAAACATTTTTTTAGAATTGCACGTCAAGTACATAACTCAGATTCATTTCTTGAGCCTACCATCGGATTGATGTGGAGGGTTCGTCTTGCATTTTGGATATCTACAATTTGTTTCATAGTTCTCATACATGGTCTACCAGTTCTGTCTACTCTACTACCAGTTTCCGTGAAATCAGCTACAGTATGTCGTACTTAATAAGGAAAAACCCCTGCTGATATATCAACGTTAGGAAATCATTTTCGCAATTTCATTTAAAAAAGTTTGTGCAGTGTCGCGGCTTGCTATTAGCCAAGTGTTGGCCATTTGGAAAATATGCTTCTATTATAAATGTTTTATGTTCTGGTAATTATTCAGAAATTATCAACAAACAATTATTATATAATAATAAATGTCAAAGGACAGCTTATACATTTCTGATGGTATAATACACACGACGTCAAAATTCAATGGGTATTTTCCATGAAGTGACTTTTCATGTCACTTTGCCCTGTTTTAATATTGTTATTTTTTTACGGTTAATACAATCATAAAATTCAATCAGATATGAGATAGTTTTCAGTATCTAAATCAAAAATAAATAATATAAATAGATGTATCTCAATATGATGTAAGCGTACTTAATTCATACTTTCTGAAACCTGGATTAATGGTAAGTGACAATAGCCAATGCCCTCATTTAAAAATTGAAAATGAACAAATTGAATTGCATAATGGATGCTTGAGAGTGAAAATGGGTAAATATTTATGCACAGTTTTTAAGTACAATTTCAATTATAATTGATTCATTAGGATAGAGTTAGAAAATACTTCAATGTCGAAAGAGAAACTGACATTGGAAGGAATGTGAATTAAAAATGTTGCAACAAGACTTGCCCTCTGGGATAATAAATTACCTATTTCAAATACAAACAAATTGTTAAACGATCAACTGTGGTTAAAAATCAAGTCTTTGGTGGTAGGTGTACTATTAGTTAATTGTGCTTATGTTAACGTTCCATTAAAATTATTATAGATCAGTATTCGTTTGAAATTCTGCAAAAAAAATGGTGTAATTAAAGAGACCACTTTGTGAAGGTGAAGGGGAGATCAAAACATATATCCCAAGTGGATCTGGCTTAAAATGTAAAAAAATGTGGAAGTATTATGAGCAAATGAAGGTTTTAAATGATACAATGTATCCTCACATGTAAGTACCCTCCTGTTTCATTTACAATCACATCACAAATGTAATTTAGAATAATTACTACTTCCTCACTTTTGATATTTCCGTACCGCACCTAATCTCCCCTCTTCCATTAGCTTGGAGGACATAAACTTTGTATCAAATAGCGTCAGGCCAAATGCCTCTGAACCACAAGCACCAAAAGGTAGAAAGAATATAAAATAGAATCTGTTTTCTAGATTATTTAGTAAGAAGTACAATCTGAGTCCCCATATTATTCTCGAAGCAGGTCAAGAATATTCCTGGACCACCAATTATAATGCCATCTCAAATTAGTCCAATTTGATTGACTGTCTAAAATTTGAATCAACCGCAACCTAAAGAAAGTACTGGTGTGGAAAATCACATGACCTTTCACGCTATAAAGTCGAAATTAAAAGAAATGAAATAATTTTTTAGGACAATTATGCAACCTATTATATATATATATATATATATATATATATATATATATATATATATATATATATATATTTTTTTTTTTTTTTCTACAGTGCCAGATACAAACTACACTACAACCATTATTTATTTAAAAAAAGTTATTTATTAACACTTAACCTTAATTAATGAACTATTTATATGCACCGGTGTATTTATTTTCCGCACGTGAGCTAATTTTTTTCGTGCTAGGCTTGGTACTTAATACTGCCTCATAAGCGGGATCGCGCGCTATTTATTAAAGTCGACAAAAGTGATACAATGGTCTCGTAAATTGTAAAACTTGTGATGTCATCCTATTGTATCTTATCTGAAGGTTGCACCATCTTTTTCGTACTTTCTAGACTTTGATTAATATATGAAACTACAAAAAGGTGACTTCCTTATAAATACGAAACATTTACGTAGTTTATTCAAATAATTACACATACGAAATGAAATGTTTAAAAAAGGGACTATCCCGTATAATACGGTATGAATGGTCGTCTTATGTTAGTATTGCGCTTTTTGCAAATGCTGTGGGATACGAAAATTAGTAGTGATTATTATGAAAGTTAAGGGTGCAATAGATGGAGCGCTCATAAATAGTACAAATAAGGTAATACATGTAGTATAGAAAATGATTTTTGCACTCGCGAGAGTCAAAGCTTATGATCACAAAACGGGGACTGGAGTCACGACGTAGTGAATTGAAAATAGCTGATTGTTTTTATTTACTTTATTAACTGTAAATTAAGTGTACTATACAAAAGTTATTTTCCGTACCGATACCTACCGGATGGCAGGTACCTACTGTTTTGCTAAAATAGACCATTTTTCTTAAAAATAACTGAAATATGTTACAATTTATCCAGGAACTAAGACTGTTTTTTATTTCCTAGGTAAATAATGACTATAAAAACTCGTTGCCATGATACATACTTCATTCTCGAATAACATATACTGACTTCCATAAAAATTGCAACACCTAGAATTTGTTGAACGATTTTATTGAAATTTTCGTCAACGATGTCTTTCATTAGAACAAACGAACGATTAAAATTTGAATAAAATCTAGCTAGTAGTTATTTTTTTGTTTTTTCCTTTGCACTTAGTAACAATAAATTTGAAGAAATAAACCAATCAGTGTGTAATTAACTGTCAATTTTGCAAATTTTTTGTTCACAGTTTCGTTCTAAACTTTGGAATAATACCAAGAGTACGTCAACATCAACATTTTTTCCAATTGACTGATTTTGAACGTGACCGTATTATTGGCAGGAGAGAGGCCGGACTTTCGCTAAGAGAAATTGCTCGTCGTGTAAACCGAAATGTTACAACGGTATTGAGATGTTAGTCCAAATGGTTCGAGGAAGGGGTGCAACAACGCCGCCCTGGACCTGGACGTCCCCGCAGGACTACAGATCGCGAAAAACGTCGCTTAAGACTTTTGGCCACAAGAGACAGATTTTCAACAACTCGATCGATTGCAAATGATTGGATGAGAGGTGTAGGACACAGAATGTCAATGTCATCTGTTTATCACCGGATAAGGTGTTATGGGCTGCGTTCATATCGTCCATTTTTATGTCTTCCTCTTACACCACTTCACCGCAGGCTAGAATGGAGCAACGAAAGAGTGAATTGAGCGCAAGAATGGCATCGAATTGTATTTAGTGATGAGTCCCGATGTTGCTTGTGGGCCCACGATGGTCGTAGGAGGATCAGACGGATGCGTGGAGAACGTAAAAGTCCAACATTTTTTGTGGAACGCAATACAGCTCTCACACAAGGAGTCATGATATGCGGTGCAATATGTTACAGTAGCAGATCACCCTTGGTCTTCATTGATGGCAACTTAAACGCCGCTGGTTATATTGCCGATGTGCTAGAACCCGTTGCGCTTCCATATATTCAGGGGCTGGAAAATCCCATTTTCCAACAGGATAATGCGCGCCCTCATACGACAAACCCTACAACACGTTTTTGGGAAGAAGCTAACATTGCCGTCCTCCCATGGCCTGCTCGGTCGCCTGATTTGTCGCCCATTGAACATGTATGGGATGAGGTCGTTAGGCGACTGGGTAATTTACCACACCCTCCAGATAACTCACACGATCTTCGACTACGGATTCAAGAAGCTTGGGTTGATATACCACAGGCATCTATAGATCACTTGATTGATAGCATGCCACGCCGTCTAAATGAGTGCATTACAAATCGTGGCGGAGAAACTCATTATTGAAAAAAACATTTTTAGTTTTTGTTCTTTTGTTTTCAAATTTTAATCGTTTGTTCTAATGAAAGACATCGTTGGCCAAAATTTCAATAAAATAGTTCAATAAATTCTAGGTGTTGCAATTTTTATGGAAGTCAGCATATTTCAAGTTATTGACGAATACCCTGAAATCTGTTAAAAGCTAGGTAAACGTCTGCGCGAGCATAAAAAATCTTATATTTTTCCTTTTCGCCCTCGGGGTACAAATTGCACCGCAGTAAACAATGCATTTCCCTCCCTTGATGTGTAACATAGTATTTTGCACTTGGGAGAGTAAAAGTCCGTTTGTCTCGTCACAAACAGGAACTAAAATTGGGTTTTATTTCCTAGAAAACAAAATTTTAATGAAAACTCACTCACGTTTATAGACATTTGTTATAAATCAAAAAGTCAAACTCGTTCCCATGATACATATTATACCTATCAAGTTATTAACGAAAATTCTTAAATCTGTTAAAAACTAAGTATACGCCTGCCCCCAGTGTACAAAATTGGTATATACATCCCTGGAGCGAAATGCCATTTTTCGCTTGGTGCATTGTACAAATTGGACCGCGGATAAACTAATGTATTTCTCTCCCTTGATGCACGTATAATAATAACATAATCATATGTTTAAAACAATACTTTAAAATACGAAATTAGAAGCTACATCAACAGGTTTTTTTCAGCTATTACCTTTTCATGCAAACATGCCAACTTTTATACCATTAACATGGAAAGCAGCTGTGACTGCTAAGCACTCATTCCTAAACCAAGTATCCGATATTTGGAATTTGCTAACAGTACTACTAACATACTTGCAGTTTTCAAAGCCAGGTAAATGTATAGAAGTTGGTTTGGTTAAACATTATCTTTCCAGTATTAAATATACAAAACCCGTATGCAGTACTAACTTTTCTTACTCAGTGTGTTATACTAATTATTACAGATTTATATTGCTTCTTGTCAGAAATTCTTTTCATGATAAAAATAATCATATAAATAATTGTTTACTGTACTACTTAGATAACGGAGTCAACGTACAAACGAACTTGCAACGTTGTAATGGTTCAGGATTTACCGTTCGCGTTCATAAAACTGTATATAATGGATCAACATGGGATGGCAAAGGTTGCACTTCAGGAAAGTACTAATTGTGGACATATACACAAGTTTTTTATTAAAAACATTATTGATGTATATTTATGGATATTACTATTCAGGACAACTAATGTGTAGGAATTTTTAGTTTTTGAAGCATTTGTTTTCAAAGCATTATACTCTGTGGCCCTGACAAACTTCTGAAGTCTATGATGTTTGTATACACATCTGTTGGAAAATGTTATAATCTCCTAACAAAACCTCAGAACAAAACCTACGTCTAGTTAAATATATTGTGTTGTTGAGGTTAATGTTAGTGAGCCCGTTTTTCAAGACTAAAAGTTTTTAGAAAGTGTTAATTAAAAATATGGATTATTTGGACATTAGTAAGGTAGGTAGATTGTAGTTTGCTTATTTCGTATTTAGTTATAAGATAATTAGGCTCTTGCAGATTGTTTTTTTATAAAGATTTGACTTAGAAGGTTTTGAAACCGCATGTTATTAACTGACTGAACATTTTTGACGGACTTAGAAGCTTTTGATAAAGAATTTAAAAATCATAATATTAAGATAATTGTTGTAAATTTATGTCTGTTCATTATACTATTATACTTTGCGACGTTTCAAAATCCATCCATATTTCAAAGTACCCATATAGGCGCTTCAGTTAAACAATGTTTGAATGAGTACTGTAACTTCTATCACTATACATAAAAAAAAACTAAACAATTCAATTACTATTTCAGTCCATGCCTCCTGGAACATCAAGAGGTAAAATTATTGCTGCACTTGCAGCTCTGAATCAGGAAGCTATTGCCTTAGAAAATTTAAGAAAAGAAGTAAATACAACTTACAAAATTCTATCTGCGGACCTACTAATTGAAAATGAAGTTCACCAGAGTCAACATTCATTCCTGGAACTTGCTGAGTTACAAACATTTAGTGAACAAGAATTTTGTGCAGAAGTTCCTACAGATCAGGAAGTAGAAAACAGTGTTAGTAACGAGCTAGATTATGGAAACGAATTACAAAACAGTTATCTGGTCAAAATTACAAAACTAGAGAGATAGAGTGCATGAACAATGTAATATAAATCAAGATAAAGAAAATAGTAGTATGGCACTGAATAATGAAAATGAAGTAGAAAAAAATGACGGTGATAGTGATGGCGATTTCAATGAAAATGAAATTGAAATAAATAAAAGTATGACTGACAAAGATTTTCAAATCAGCGACTCTGAAGATACTTATCAAGAATGGTGTAGTCGGGGGTATACGCGGGTATACGGCGTATAACAACCTTTTTACTAAAGACAAATGCGTATAACCACTTATGTGTTATAGAAAATAAAGCGTATACGAATACGCTTCTGTTTTATAGTAGGTATAAGGTATAACGGTTTATTTGAAAATGTTTTCTTATCAAATCGTTACCAAATTTCATATAGGTAGACAAAAAAATCACCCTTTGGCAAAATTGTTGTATTCAGCTTCAAAGTGGTTTTAACTTTTAAGCAATAAAAGCATTAGCCACTCTCATTATCAGCGCCCGTCTACTCGATTCATAGTCATCGATAACGTCTCGTGCTCATTTATGCGCTGACTGAATTCTATATTATCTTTGTTTTTATTCTTTTGTTTAGGAAAAGAAAATGAAACTCCAAACTAATTTACTAAATTTTTTAAACGTTAAAGTTCAGAAAACAGTTAGTGAAAACGAACAACGCAGTAGTGACTGTGAGGTAGATAATGCAATTACATATGGTACGGGTGTCTGTTGCGCCTGAACGAATACATACAATGAACAAAAGTGTACAAAGTGCATCTACATCTACATTTTACCCTTCAATTTGGTCATTAGAACAATGGTTAAGTTTTAGCGAAAAAAACCCAAGGCTTATTGCTTCAAGTGGAAAGTTGGAATGTGGCGTGTGCCGGGAAATAAATTTACAGGTACCTACTACCTACAGATTTATTATATTTTCATTGTCCCTATTACTATTAGACGTTAAACAGTTTTCAAAATGACCTTGTTATGTTAGGTACAGACAAGTTTATGTTGCAATTACTATTTACTAGTACTAATTGTAGATTCTTTTCAAAATTTAACTCTTTATGAAAATCGTTTACGTAGCTCCGTATTGTTCTTCTAAGGAATGATTTTTGTTTAATGAAATTGCTATTTTATTACAAACTAGCCGTTTCTATGTGTATTTCGTTTTTTTATTTCACAATGTCAATTACCTTCTGTTCTTTTAGATGTAAGAACTAAGAAGAGAGGCTGTTTTCAATTATACGGATATTTTTTTCGCTTTAATTTACTATCTATCTACTTCTCGAGTACACGTTATTTAAGGTTAGGTTTTGTTTCTAAAGTTGTGTACAAGCGGCAGCGGTCTAAAACAATAAAATTAGTTATTAATTATACAATTAATTCATTAATTCAATCTTACCTTTCGTAAATTTCGCTTAAAGTCCATCTAATCTCATGCTTGATACAAACTAAATATAGCTCAGAATTGTCATTTGTTAGTTTTCACATTATTGGTACAGTTGTCTTGTCAGCATAAGAAAAATAACAATTCCTTTGCACACCTGGGTGTGTAAAATCAAAAATGAGACCTACAATCCTCAAATGAAGTGAGGAGCAAGCCTTCTTTTCAATCCGGCCGGAGAAAAATATCTAGAATATAACCCCTGATCTAAAGAAAAGTTTATGTTAACTTCAAATTCTAAAAATAGTATATGTTAAATAAGCAACATTGTAAACAAGACATTAGTTGAGTTTTAATGATAATGAAATCTAAATAACATAATTCAATATGCGATAAGTCAGGTAATTCCTAATTCCTAAAACGATTACGGTATTTTCCAGGGATTTGGTGCCCTCAAAGACCAAGGTATAGCCCCATCTCCAGAATGGTGTGGATCAAAAGTAGAACCAAATGAAAATCGTTTCACTCAACTGAGTAACTTGCGAGTAAAAATTAAAAAACATGCTGAATCAAGAGCTCATCGGCTTGCAGAAGATATTAAACACAAAGCAGCGAAAGACTGTTGCCAACTTAATAAGAAAAGAATCTAAACAAGTAGATAATTCAACTGTTTTTCGTACAGTGTATTATTTGGCCTAATCAAACAGACCATTTACTGACTTGGAAGGTTTAATAAACCTTCAGGAACGTAACGATATTAATTTAGGTACGATTCTGCATTCAAGATACCTACAGCCCTACTCAACTTGTGGAACACATTTCTAAGGAAATGAAGAAAAGACTGACTATGCACATAGTTAAGAACAAAGCCAAACTTTCAGTTTTAGTTGACGAGTCTTCCACACTCGGACGAAAAAGCGTACTTATTATTTATGTATGTGTTGTTTTATCAGTGCAACCTATTTTTATGTTTTTGGATTTGGTAGAACTAGCTGACCAAGGCGCTGAACATATAGCAGATATTTTAATTAAGGCACTCAACCAAAATGGGTATACAAATGATTATTTGTCACAAAACTGGGTATCGTTTGTGTCTGATGGGGCAAGCATGATGACTGGAAAAAAATCTGGTGTTGCTTCCCGTATTACATCAAAATGTTCTCCTATTTTGAGTTGGCATTGTATGAGCCATAGATTGGAAGTAGCTGTAGGAGAGATGCTCTGAAAACTGTGACTGCAACAAATTATTTTCAAGCATTTTTAGATTGTGTTTACTCCTTATATAGTCAGTCTAATAAAAACCAGGAAGAACTAAGGAAATCCGGAGCAGAACTTAAACTTCAGATTCTTAAAATTGGCAGAATATTTGACACTCGTTGGTTAGCAAGCAGTTATAGAACCGTTGAAGCCATTTGGAGAAATTTTCCTGCACTTTATTTGCATTTTACAACAGCCGCCAAAGACTTATCACGGGATGGTAGAACAAGGCAGAAGTTTAACGGTCTGGCTGGAAAATTAGGTAGTCCTGAATTTTTAAAAAACATAGGAATCATAGTTTAAAAGAATTAGGAAATTTATCGTTAGAACTGCAACATCGAAATACAACCATAAAGCGAGCAGACGAATGCATAAAAAGAACAATAAGGGTATTAGAATCTTTCAAAACTGAACCAGGTGAGAAAATGACTAAAGTATTAACAGCCATTGAAGACGGAAACTATAAACAAATAGTACTAAAAAAACAAGGTTTATGAAATTAAATCTAGGCAATTTCTACAAAGTTTAATTGATAATATGAAAAGACGACTAACAGATGATCAGAGTTCTGTTCTAGTGGGCTTACAGATATTAGAAAAATCATCTTGGCCTGATAATATGTCAATTAGATTTGTTGAGAATGAAATCAAAAGATTATGTACAAGATTTAACTTGGATTCGCGGAAAGCCATTAATGGAATGAGGGAATATGTTGAGGCTAATGAATCTCTGCCAGAAGATCTACAAGATCTTCAGAGATTAATTAGAACATTTCCATGTAGTACAGTAGAATGCGAGAGAGGATTTTCTGCAATGAATTTAATAATGACCAAATTGCGTTCATCATTATTAATTGAAAATATCGGTAATTTAATGACAATTAAAATGAATGGACCACCCCTCATTGCATTTAATCCATGTAGTGAAACCATGGTTAACAAAACACAGAAGTGTTACTGATAACCAATCCAGAAGAGTTTGCCAGAAACCAAATATAGATGAAGATGCAATAAAGGAGTTGTGGACAGTACTATAATAACCCTAACCTAATAATCAAACTTTAAAATCGTTTGTTGTTTCATAGTCATAGATAATGTACTCGTGCAGAAATGTAGAAGTCAGAAGACATGCATTTCGTTAGATATAGATGTATTCTTATCACTACTATGACATAAGTTGACGTTTGTGTAATAAAATAGATTTTAAATGTTTTTATTTAACCCCCACCCAGTCATAAGCGTATACCCACCTTTTACATTACCACTACACCACTGCTTATCAAAACAATTAAAATAAGAATAACATAGAAGTAATTGAAAACAGTTGTTCAAAAAGAAAAAGGAAACCTGCAATCGTCAAATAAAACAGATTAATTATAGTACAAAATTGCCTATATTTTAATTTCGGGTGAAATTATAGATAATTTACAATAGGGAATTACAAGTTAGAAGGATAAGTCCAAATAGCATTATAATGTTCTTAAGTATGTGCGAGAAATATTATGTTGGGATATTTGTATACAGGGTGTCTCTAAAAGGTTTGTACAAAATACTAGGGCTAATTTCTGAGACTAAAATATTAGGATCTAACCCAATTTACCTTACTACAAAAGTTGATAGTTTCCGAAATACAGGGTGTCAAAGTTATTATTTTTTTAAACTCTTTTTTAAATATCTATCTTAACAGGAGTTGCATGAAATTTGGTACCTATAAGTTGTCTATGATGAGAAATCCAGATTTGATCATAGTTTTGATGTATTTTCCAGAGGGCGCTACCAGCTATCTTCCATATAAGGCTTATTTTAATTATT
Source organism: Vesta saturnalis (assembly GCA_036346205.1). NCBI lineage: Eukaryota > Metazoa > Arthropoda > Insecta > Coleoptera > Lampyridae > Vesta > Vesta saturnalis. Next base: position 2,236,795 of record JARFJB010001218.1, on the reverse strand, counting down.
ATGGAGCTTAGTTGTTTTTGAAAAAGTGCCCTTTTTTGCAGATTTAAAAATAAAGTTGTTTTTGTGTGTTTACTTTTAGATATTAAAAAAATTTGGCATTACATTGTTTTTTGCAAGATACAAGAAAATTATTACTCAATAATTCCTCAATAAAAGTTCAAGTGAACTTGAAAGTGTGTAAGTTTTGAACCTTAGTCCAAAAGTTTCCGAAATACAGGGTGTCAAAGTTATTATTTTTTAAACTCTAAATATCTATCTTAATAATAACAGGAATTGCATGAAATTTGGTACCTAGAGGTTTTCTATGATGAGAAATCCAGATTTCACCATAGTTTTGATGCACCTTCCAGAGGGCGCTACTAGCCTTGGTATATCAAATTGCTAGTCAGAAATTCTCATTCCCTGATATGTTTTCTTCGAAAAAGGTATACCTTGTAGATGTCGCTTCGAGCAGCCGTTTCTGTGATAATCAAATTTGAATGTTTCATTGCGTACTAAAATCCATCATAGCAACGTCTAAAAATTATTAAGCATTGTCATTAGTTATGAAAGAGTATTATCAAACAATTCAGTATGACAAATCTTTATATTGTAATTTTAATTTCCTTCAATTTTTCGCTATGGCCATACCCTATACTAACGCAGAAATGACCGATATGATGTTAGTTTAACGTTATTGCCAACGAAATGGTCGGGAATCGGTCAGAGTATACCAAGAAAGATTTCCAAATAGACGCGTTCCAAACCATCAAACATTTGCCGCTGTTGAAGGGCGCCTTCGAGCAACCGGTAGTTTTCCTCCAGCTACGCTTGATTATGGAAGGAATCGCACTATTAGAACAGCAGAGGTTGAGGACAACATTTTAGAACGAGTTCAACAAGATCCAAGTCTGAGCACCAGACACATTGGTTTGGAACTTGGCGTTTCTAAGGATATGATTAACAGAACTTTAGGAGAACAGTAAACATTTTGCGGTTAGATGCACAGATGGTGGATAGGGTGCAGTTCAATTTTCTCCGTACAATTAATCTTTATCTACATAAAAACGGGGGCCACTTTCAACATTTACTTAGAGTTTAATTGAACAATTTATAATTTAATATAAGTTTGCTGTTTTGGTCATTTGTTATTGACTTTGTATGCTATTCTTCTCGTTCCTTACCAGCTTATTCTTACATTCTTATGTTGTTGTGTATACTTCTGTTGTTGTTAGTGTGAAGGAGGTCTATGATGAATTTTAGTACGGAGTGAAACATTTAGGTTCGATCATCACAGGAACGGCTGCTCAAAGCGACATTTAAAGGTATGCCTTTTTTGAACAAAACATATCAGGGAATAAGAATTTCTGGCTAGCAATTTGATACACCAAGGCTGGTGGCGCCCTCTGGAAGGTGCATCAAAACTATGATCAAATCTGGATTTCTCATCATAGAAAACCTATAGGTACCAAATTTCATGCAATTCCTGTTATTATTAAGATAGATATTTAAGAGTTTAAAAAATAATAAGTTTGACACCCTGTATTTCGGAAACTTTTGGACTAAGGTAAATTGGGCTAGATCCTCATATTTTAGTCTCAGGAATTGGTCCTAATATTTTGTGCAGACCTTTTAGAGACACTCTGTATATATGGAATGTATTACACTAGGTATTCAATATAGATTCTATGAATATAGGTGCATTTATCAAACTTATGACCTACTTTATGTATCTTCTGGCAATGTCTTGCATGTAGGTATTATAGATCTGTTCAAAACTTATACACTTTCAAGTTCACTTGAACTTTTATTGAGGAATTATTGAGCAATAATTTTCTTGTATCTTGCAAAAAACAATGTAATACCAACATTTTTTAATATCTAAAATTAAATACAAAAACAATTTTATTTTTAAATCTGGAAAAAAGGATACTTTTCAAAAACAACTAAGCTCCATAATAGTTAAAATAAGCCTTATATTGAAGAAATTATATTTTTATCTCGGCACAAGTTTGAAAATTTTGTATTAGTAGTATAGGACGTAGGACAACAATTAAAAGCAGAATATTTGTAAACATAATGCTAATTTTAAACGTTCTAAATTAAAATTGTTCCGAAACGAAAAAACGTAATCTAGAGTGCGTTTTCATTCACCTGCAATAAAACCTATCTTGCTAAAACTATTAATCATGAGGGAAATGTCTTACTTCTTTGCCATTTGTAGATTTTATACAGTCTTTACCATTCATTTTCTTGCATATCAAAGTTGTAGTATTATCTTTCATCATACCTGCTTCAATAGCATTCTTATATAAACAATATACACCAATCTATACAAATTAGAATAGGGTGGTAAAACCTACCAATAACTTTGAGAGTATCAAGTTATTTCTTGTTTTGTTGGATATCTGCAAACTACCAACACAGTGCCAAAAAGTTACTACAGTTACCAAACAAAACCATTTAAGAATTAAAAAATATATACTAACTTAATAAATTTGTTCCCACTAAACCAACCACTGACTATTAAGAATAATAAGTTAAGATACAAGCAAAACCAAATAGATGACAGCACAGAGACTCTTACGACGTTGATATTATTACGACATGTTGCATATACCTACTATACATATTCTATGGATATGCAACAATTGTATTTGTTTCTTGTGTATACATACGCCGTCCTGAATATACATGGTACATAATTAACACATCCATAGAACATAAAATTATAATATTCATTGTATATGCAGGCATTGTTTCGAATATAGGTACATGGGATATTGTTCAAAGTATCTACAATGGATATACAAATGTATCTATTCCCTGTATATACATACGCCGTTCTAAATATACATGGTACATAATTAACACAAAGGCATTGTTTTGAATCGTATATTATTCAAGATAGCTGCAATGGACATACACAATATAACGTACAGGGTATATTTCAGATATACAATGTATATTTTGAACCTAAAATACATATACAATGGATATCGAATGTTATGTGGGTTTTTGAACGGTAGTGTACACTTCATTGTAAGTAACAGGTATAGAATCTTTCCTTGTAATTGTAATCAATTTTCAATAATTGTTTCTTGTTCTATACATCTGCAGGTGAAGAACGTCGCCAGTAAAATCTGCCCTAATTTATTAACATTCAGTCTCACTCATATGCTTATTGTATTAGTGAAAAAGCTTCCCGGTCATTTATACTATGTTGTGTATAACTGCTCCAGTTAATCTTAAGAAGAGACAATCTAAAATCATTAGTTGTAGTGTGTAAATGCTTCCAGGGACCACGATTTCAGTGTGTTTTAACAAAATAAATTGACTATAGTGATCAGATAGCTGCAATCCAAAATTTGCGATAAAAATAAATTTTCATCAACGCTCATTACGATATTGTCCAATGCAATTAGATGACTTACGATTTACCCTTGTAGGGCTACAAATGCAAGTTTTTAGCCATATATATCAAACGTATTGAATAAATTTTTTGTATGCCTAATTGATTAAAATTTAAATTAAAATCTCCTGTTAAGATGATTTTATTATATTTGTTAATAAAGTCTAATAGTAGTTTGCCTAAGTTACCAAAAAAAAAAAAAAAAAAATAGGTGGGACCCCAATAGGCTCGATGTAATAAGATCTAAACTTATGGTTTTAAATTTAATATCGCTTTTCAGAGAAATGCCCCTCCATGCACATGAGTTTTTCTAGAGTAGAAAGCTACCTAAACAGAAGGAATGAATGTTAACAGCATATAATTGGGCGTCTGTGATCCAGTGTTGTGAAAAACAGATTACATCAAAGTAACATCAAAAAATAAATTTATTTCATTCACTTTATTCAACAAACACTGTATGTTTGTATGGTAAAATAAACAGTAGTTTATTTTGACACTTTCCTGGGTGCACATAATTTGAGTGGGGAATGAACTTGTGAAAAATTTCAATTGTAATTTGTCACAAGATGTTATGTTACAAATTGCCGATAAGCAATTTTAAACCTCTGCCTTAGTGGTATCTGGTGATAGTTGACAGACATGCATGGAAACTACCTTAGGAGCGATTTTAATTCTAAAGCATTTTCATATGCGACTATCACTCTGTCTCTGTTGCGGGACTATTTCTTTTGTGGACTACAGTAGTCCATTCAGTAGAATTATTGTTGTTTAGCCCACTCGAGTTATTTTTATTTACTGGTGATATCTCTTTCCTATTGCGAGTGCTTCGCTTAGATGAACTTTTTACCTTTCGATCATTATTTTGGATACCAAACTGTATTCTTTCAATTACATTGGCAAATGATTGCTTATCGCTTATGATATGCTCTTTATTTGTACCTTCTGATCTCTCAGATTCCAGCTCATGATTTGTAATAGTAGTTGCTGCAGATTAGATTTCTTAACTACCATCAAATCTCACACTTAATTTAAAATACAACTATTAAAACAATACTATGGCTTCCCTTATAATTAAAAAAATCTGATCCAAAATTAAGAGGGTCTATGTTTTCAATTAATAATAAAATGTGTAAAAAGTAAAAGTATTCATTTTCCATCAATTTGTCCAATACAGTTACGAATTTGCCATGAATTTCAAAATCCCTTACTAATTTTTTTCACTTTTGTTTAGTAGGGTATTCAAAAAGCTCTTCTTGCAAATCTTCCTAATTAGCCACACATGTTTCACTAATTATACCTGAAATATTGACTTGTCCACTCGAAATGCGCATACTACCACCTGAGACTAAATATCTTAAATAAGGAAAGTTTGAATTTGTAATACATAATATTTATACACAACGATAATTTACCTTAATGTTAATGCCAACCTTTATCCAAAATAGATTCTTGTACAATATCCGGGTTTGCAATATGATTACCAACTTTCCTTAGAAGTTTGTCAAATAGATCACAGGACATTCTCAAGCAGAATAGATATTTGGAGCAATCAGTCAAACACATTTTCTGAATGAGGTTTCGGTAATCTCTTTGTTCAGCTCTTTTTAAGAAAATATCCCTAAATCACATTCACCTCCTTTATTGAATTGGCATCGACATATACCAGATAAACAGCTATAAATTAAACCTAAACACAATTGATGGTTGATGTGTTGATTTCTCCATAGTCACTTTATAAAACAATGCTCCAAAAACAACAGTATTTGTAGCATCCATGACCTACTATAAAAAAATCACAAATAACAATCCCTGTAGTAAAACTTTGAAATCCATGGCACTCTATTAAAATTCAATGTTTTAGTAATTTTGGAGCATTTTTGAAAACTTCATGTTTATATATTATATATCATTTCGAAGGAAAAAAATAAGTAATTTAATGAGATAATAAAATACAGGATGTTGCATTGAAAAAATCATAAGTTTGAGTCTTATCTCCATAACGATACCCTGAAAAAAAAAAAATTGAGTGCGCCCCTGGATTCTACGTAAAATTCTCTATGGGACAAGTTTTCAATTTGACATTATCTTTGAGAAACTTCTTAGATATGGAGGGGATCCAAAAAGTGTGCATTTTCAAAAACACCCTGTAATTTATAAACGAAAGAAGTTAGGCAAAATCCGTTCAGGCCATTTTGAGTTTCAACAAAAAAGTGGCACAGGACCGCGGAAATCGCAAGGTTCTATCTTCAACAACAACCGAGATATCTGGCTGTCTCAACCAAAATGGGATGCACTGTACAAGTATACTTTGATGAGCTTGCAGTGGAAAGTGAAGAGGAACATAATAAAATTTTAATGAAAGTTATTAAAAGTGCAAAAATATGTGGTATCAAATTCAACAAGCATAAAATTCAGTTCAAAGTTAGATCTGTTAAATATCTAGGTCATGTATTTTCAAGCACAGGATTAAGTATAGATCCTGATCATGTACAAGCAATAAAGGAAATGTAAGATCCAAAAAACAAAAAAGAGGTGCAGTCTTTTCTAGCCATGATAAATTTTCTTTGGCAATTTATACCTGAATTTGCTGAAATTTTAACTCCATTAAGAGAACTATTAAAAAGTAAGAATTTTTATGATTACCTGTACATGTTGAAACAGCCAAAAGGCTAAAGGAAAAAAATCACACAAGCTCCGGTACTAACCAATTTTAATTCTAGAAAAGAAGTGACAATATAAGCAGATGCATCACAGAATGGATTGAGATGTTGTTTACTACAAGGAAAACCAGTCTGCTATGCATCTCGATCATTATCACCAACAGAACAAAAATATGCGCAGGTAGATAAAGAAATATTGACAATTGTGTTTGCAACAAAAAAGTTCCATAACTATATGTATGGTAAGAAAATAATTGTAAATACTGACCATTAACCACTTGTTATAGCATACTAAATAAAAGTGTATGTGATATTAATTCGTCCAAATTACAAAGAAGGAAAACTTTATTATTGAAATATGATATAAATATAAAATATGTACCTGGAATGTATATGCATATTGTAGACTTTCTGTCGAGATCAAATGTAGGAAATGTAACTGAGTGTGAGGATGAATGGATTAGTGAAGTGATTCATTCAATGAGCAGCGGTTTAAATATTACCGACGAAAAATGGAAACAGTTCCAAATAGCAATTGAAAATGATGTAGTTTTGTCTAACGTGAAACAGTACTACATTAATGGTTGGAAAAGTGTCTCACTCAAATTGAAGATAGTGTTAAATATTACTTTAAATTACAAAATGAAATAACGCTTGAAGAAAAAGTAACTGACATAAGAACGAGTAGACAAACTGTGTATTGGTCAGGAATTATGAAAGACATTGAAAATATTATTGTCAAATGTAGCATGTGCAAACGATATTCACAGGCAAATGTAAAAGAACCATTAATTGCACATGAAACTTCAAATCTGCCATTTAACAAGAATTTCATGCACTTTGCAGAAAAGGATTATGTAGTAATTCAAGATTATTTTTCCAAATGGTTGGAAATATTGGAAATTGAAAACAAGACAATTGAAGAGGTCATTAAGCAATTAAAGAAAATCTTTGCAATACATGGAATACCATATAAGTGATAATATGCCTTTTAATTCAAGGAAATACAAGAAATTTGCAAGTGACTGGAATTTTAGAATAATCACATAAATAAAATAAAAATTGTTTATATAAAAGTTGTTCATAGTCGAGTTTCCTATCACATAAAAATATTTTTGAGTATACAGGGTGTTTCGTTCAGGCCAGGAGCAACCAAACTTTTTTTATTTTAAATGGAACACCCTGTATATTATTGCATATTCTAATTCTTCGTTTCATTTTAGATCAACTTTATGTATCACATGTTTCCGAGTAATTCGATTTTTTTTGTAAAAATTGACGTCTGTTGCAGTCTTTAAAAAATCGAATATCTCAAGAAATGTGTAACTTAGAGAGGTGCAGATTAAGCATGAATTGGCCAAACTTTACCACCTATGGAAAATGGTGCCGAAGACAGGGGGTACCAAATAGAGGGCGCCGAATTTTAACATTTTCAAACATACGTAACTCCGTTTTTTTAAATAGAACGCTAACATTTTTTAATTCCCTATACCTAACTTTAACCGTTTTATTATTTTAAGTTTTAATATTATTTTAACAATTTTTGCCGTGTATAAACAAATGGAAAATATTTATTCTCTGAAAAATGTTCAAAACTAGGATTAAGGTTTTAAAAAAATATACAAAATTATACTAATGAAACGTTCAAAGTATCTGTTAGATGTGCGCGCCTTCGCCTTTGTTTTGTAAACATAAGCGAATTCGCTCGCGAAAAGAAATTTGCACACGCGCTAACATTTCTGTCCTAATCTGTCCGAAAGCCTATGTTATGGGCAGTTTCATGTTGTCAGAAGTAGTTGGTGGTTTCTGATACACTACATTTTTCACATAACCCCATAGAAAAAATCCAAGGGACTAAATCTGGCGATCTTGGTGACCAAGCAATCGAACCCACTCTTCCTATTCATCGTTCGTGTAATAATCGTCTCGCAATAATATTGAAGTGTGCAGGTGCGCCATCCAATTGTAACTACATGTTTTGTCTTATTATTAAAGGTACATCTTCTAACAATTCATTTAATGTGGTATTCAAGAAATTGTAAAACATTTGACCAATAATCTGAGTACCAATTATTCCACCCCAAACATTAATAGACCATTTATTTCGTCTATGACATTCCATAACAATGTGCGGATTTGCATCGGAATAATAATGATAATTATGTCCATTAACTAACCCATTATTATGAAACGTAGATTCATCTGTCCATAAAACAAAACTGTAAAATTGGGGTTCCGTTCGAAGTTTACTCATCAGCAACTGACAGAAATTTGCACATGCCTCATAATCGGTTGGTAGAAGTTCCTGATGTAGTTGCACTTTATATGGATGGAAATGGTTTTTCTTTAACATTCGACCAACTGGTCTAGAAGAAATTCCCAAATAACTTAATGTCCGTTGACTAACTTGTGGATCATCAATAACTGTAGTCAACACCCTATATTCATTTTCTTCACTTGTCACTACAGCTCAATTACGAGCTGTACGAGCAATAATGTACAGGGTGTTCCATTTATAATACAAGTTTGGTTGCACCTTGCCTGAACCAAACAGCCTGTATACTCAAAAATATTTTTACGTGATAGAAAACTTGACTATGAACAACTTTTATACAAACAATTTTTATTTATTTTCAATATCTAAGCCATTATCCACCAAATACAGACATTTGCCACACGTATTATAAAGATTACGTAATGTGAAACATTTTTATTTTTTATAATGTAAAATGTAAATAGTAATAAGTCAAAAAAAAAAAAGGGAAGATGTCGTATGGGAGACACTTCCACATGTGTGACTTGACAAGGGACACCGGCATGAGGTGTCATCAACCAGATGTATAATAAACTTACTAATAACCAGAGTCCTACTTACTAATTGCTGACCTATCACTTCGTAATATAATTATAAATATTACAAATTAGATCAAAAATAAAAAACGTGGTGGACCCTGACGTGTGTGATTTTTATTGTGTCCTTTGCCTTTGTGTAATTAGGACACAAGCTTTTCCACTTGTCTCGGACCATTAATTCGGTTATATTATTATGATGGCAGTTAGCAGATCAATACGTATATACTCATAAATGTGTTTACACTTTAATGGATAGTTTTATCCATCTTGATGTACATTCATTGATTGTGTTAGATCTACCATTGCAGAATAAGACCAAACATATGCCCCAATAGAAATACTTTTATCATTCAACTGGCTTGCTCGTGTTTATAGTTGGCATTGGCTTTGGAATGAAATAAAAGGCTATCTAAATAGTTAACATCTGTAATGAAAAGTAACAATAGAAATTATAACAGAACACGTTCGTCACAAAGATTGTTAAGTACAAGTACAAAACTTACGAGTTTATGCCCTTATGTAATCATGATTTAAAATGACCTGATACTGTTCATCTGTCTCAGGATCTAGAATTTCTAAATTATAGTTAATATCGTTATGAGATTGTAAATTCATTTAATGGAAATAATAAATAGACAGAAACACACAACTTTGTGTTGGCCATCTCAGCATAACCTTAAAAATTGAAATAATGACGATTATTGGTTAATCGTCATTGGGTCAAGCACCTAAATAAAAGTGAGTACCATTTAAAAACAGTGTGATTTACTTGTGTTGCTCCTAGGTTATGCATATTTTTTCAAAAATTGTTTTTCTACTAAAAGGTTGGCAACGTGACATTAGTTATATACACCAAAAATTTATAAAAGCTAGGAGAAAACGCAATAACTATTCCGCATAGTGGAATACGTTCAAAATCACGGAAGACAAATATACGGAGATCTGATCGGGGTTTTTGCTAGGTGAGTGGGTCTACTCACTGTTATTGAGGAAAACCCAACTTAAGTATCCATAACAAACCGTATCTGAACAATAAAGTGAAAAAATGTAACTATTAGTTCACATATTTTCCGGGGTTTTTCCTAAGTTGATCGCGCTGGATTATTTTTACTCTAACATTATTCAGTTTCCTTTTGTAATCGTATCCAAGCACATTAAGTAGACATGCTTCTTAAGAACATAATTTATTTTTTATCTATTATATGTTTGTCAAATAGCGCTCGGATATTAGGTGTATTTCAAATGCCGTCTTATAGTCATTATCAACTCGGTCACATGCTTCTAAAAGAATTGGCAAATAAAGGACACGAAGTCACTCTAATATCACCACACGAAGAAAAAGAAAAGGTAAAAAATTTGAAAACAATTGTTATTTCGAACTCACGGAAAAACTTTCAAGGTAAAGTATTGCTTTACAAAAGTGATATGATTAATTGCGTTCTCTATAAATATAGAAAGGAACTTATTCGATTTAGCAAATATAAATATGATATCAGATATCTATGTTGTAAATAGCATAATGCTTCGTATTAGTGAAAACACATTAAACGACACAAACGTTCAAAAGTTGATCAAATCCAACTCAAAGTTTGACGTTGTTATTGTGGAGCGATTATTTAACGAAGTGTTTCATGGTTTTTGTGCTCATTTTAAAGCACACTGTATTATATTATCTCCCCAGCCGACTTCAGTATGGATAAATAACCAAATGGGAAATTCTGGCTCGCCCGCTTACGTTCCAAAAATATATTCACGTTACTCAAGCAAAATGAATTTTTTTGAAAGAGTACACAATTTTTTAGGATACATAATTTCAACTGCATGGTTCCATTTTTATGTATTGCCAAAACAGAATGCTGTTGCACAGAAATACTTTCCCAACATTCCGCATCTAAGCGATTTCTACTACAACGTATCTCTTACTTTACTCAACTCTCATGTATCAGTAAACCCTGCTGTTCCTTTGTTACCAAATATGGTTGAGATTGGAGGTTATCACGTTAAACCACCTAAGGAATTGCCCACAAGTTTAAGAAATTATTTAGATAATGCGAAAGAAGGTGTTATTTACTTTAACATGGGCTCAAACCTTAAGAGTGAAGAATTGAGCGTATTAAAAAGAGATGTAATATTGAAAGCCTTCGGTGGACTAAAAGAAAACGTTTTGTGGAAATGGGAGAACGAATCGCTACCAAACCAACCGCCAAACGTAAAACTGGCGAAATGGATACCACAAAATGACTTACTTGGTAAATGGCAAATCATTTTTCAAAATCAAATTTTTAATTTTAGCTCATCCGAACGTCAAATTATTTATAACACACGGTGGCTTACTAAGCAATCTTGAAGCAATTTATCATGGTGTGCCTATTATTGGAATTCCTGTATTTGGCGATCAGTACACAAATATGAAAAATGCAGTAAATAACGGCTACGGAATTTCTGTTCCTTATGCAGAACTTGATGATCAAAGCTTTGAAAACGCTCTAAAAGAAGTTTTGCAAAATCCTAAGTAAGTACTTAATATAAAATCTATTTTTTTTATTTGCCCCCTAGATTTGGTGTGTTTTGTTATTACACCAAAAGTATGCTGATTTTCACTAACCTCAAATCTGATTATATGTCAAAATTAATGTAACAGTTGCCACATTTGATTTAAATGAAGCACGGATCACTGTATAATAATAGAAGGAGCATGTTGAATTTTGAGTGAAGAAGTAGGGTTCCGTGCTATTATAACTTACCCATAAATTTATTCTGGGGTGTCTTTAAATTGAAACAAAAGATTCTCATTAAATTTCACAAAATAATTTGATAAATCTAAAAAAACATTTATTTTCAACAATATTAAAAACTAAACACAAATAAATAAATGAATGACGCTGCTTTGTCGTTTACGGTCTTTCAGGTAGTTTAAAAATGTTTAAAATAACTGCCCATTCAATCGTGAGTTGAGATTCTTTCAAGAGATTCTGAGTCCTTATTCCATCTCCATTATTTCTACATTTGAATTAGGTTTATCATTTTCAGAAGAAAGTTCTGAATCTGAATCTGTGATTCCTCAAGAGAAATAATGAATGGTGGAATATTTTCAACAGAAGCTGCCGCATTAGTTTTGTCCAGTTTTCCAAAATTATTTTTTCGCAATGATTTACATAACCTTATCACATGTCGGACGTGCATTTTGAAAGAGCAAGCCCATGAATTTGCAACACTATCTTTTGATTTAGATTGTGAATTTATGTGCTTATTGTAGAAGGTCTGGCAATAACCATGCCAACTCAATTGCATTGTATAGACCATGGTATGCGGATAAACGAACCATGCTTTTTTAAGATGTCGTCAATTACAAAACCGTTTAGTATGATGTTCTCGAAATGGTTTAATCAACTCCCACAATTGTTTTTTTGTTAAATTATCGTTAATTTTCACATTGGGGTTAATCAAAAAATCGTGCATTTGACATTTCTTGTTAGAAAAAGTTGGTGGTTTGTTCAACTGTACAGAGTGATACGGTGCATTGTCCATTTAAACTTAAATCACTTACATCAAATATTTTTCCCGTTTCAATAAAGCTATTGCACGAGGAACTTTATTATTTTGATTGACTGAGTCAACAGTTACACCTTTTTCGATAGATTTTTTAGCTCAGATTCTTAACACTTTCAAAATGCTTATTTTCGTGACTGTCTAAATTTTGAGACAAGTGTTGTCTATAACATTATTATCGTTAAAACTATTATCAAAACTTTAAATAATTTGCAAGAAAAACAGAAGACAGAATTATTTGACTTGAATAAATAACCATTTTCTAGGAACTTTTCATTATTGCTTAATTTCTTGTGATAATAACTAGTTGAAAAAGATCTATTTGAATGGTCTAATGGAAATGCCATATTTTCAATTCAAGGACCTACGTCTAGAATTCTAACCTTATCTGTTAAAACTTGAGGCCAAAGAGATGGATCTTTCAATATTTCTACAGCATCGACAACAGCATTCGGTTGGTAATCGATTGTATGCGCGTGCATTTCATATTTTCTTGCTGCTGCCGTATTTGTAGATTTTCTAGCTGTTCCTCACTTGCAAGCTTGTTGATGATTCTAGTGCAGTCGTTGTGGATACAATAAATTTTGTATAACAGCCAGTCCTTTTATTTGCTCTTTTCGGACTTTCTCTTTCATACTGAAAGCCGGAAAGTCTTTTTCATCAGATCTGAATCAAGCATAAATAAACTTAAAATAACAAACGAAATGGACAAATAAAAATGAAAGTTTAAAATATGTATAAAATAAAAAAAACACAATTTAAAACTTTAAGTTCAAAAGCACTATGCGTAGTCTATAACATGTATACTGTCGTGAAGGATATTCTATAATTTACTGAATCATTTATTCCAAACTAAACTAATCAAAACACAGCGTCAGCAAATATTAAACAACAGAAAAGTCAAAATCATAAAGTAGTTAATAAAATTTAGAAACATTTAACACAGTAATATTTTTCTATTTAACGTGCAAAACATTAAATTTTATTACTGGTCATAAAATTCAAAACAGTTCATTAGATTCAACATTTCCATTTTGGTTTCAGGTAAATAATCTTTGTATTAATTATGCCGACACAAGAGATTTTGCAGATTCACTACTTCTACTTGTTTATGAAATGGAACAGCTGCTTACCGAATAGGATTTACAATTTAGTTACTTTTAAAATAATTATATCTTAGTGCATAAGTACTAAGTATACACAACGTTTTAATAACATTCATACAATTATAAAATCACCAAAAATCGGCAATACATTATGATAATTACCCAACGAATGCATTCAAAGTACGAAATCTACAAAATGTTCTCATTATTTTTGTAACTAAAGTGCATCGCTGTTTTATTTAGCAAGTTGATTTCGCCAATCTCGTATGTAGGTCATTTTGCAGCGATGTTTTTATAATAAAATTAATTATACGTAATAAATTGCCACTTTAAAACAATTCAATACTTTCCGTATCAAATAAAAATGCTAAAATGCAGTAAATGCTTTTAGTTTTACTTATTATTTTGCCGTATATTGTATACGCATTGCACTGGCACATCGGTGTCTGTACGATGCTATGAAAACGGATTTTAAAAAAATCTTTATTTTTAATACTTAAAAATGAACATATATCAATCATGTGAAAATAAATCAAATCAAATTTGACGTTAAGGAAAAATATTATACCATCTTTGTAAAAATAATTCCCAAATCTAGGGAGCAAATAAAAAAAATAGATTATATTTTTATTTTTACAGCAGCACTTGTTTTTAGATATTTGGAAAGTGCACAATTAAGGTCAAAAGTTATGCACGACAACCAAATGAAACCATTAGATCGGGCTGTTTTTTGGAT
>JARFJB010001218.1:2100000-2217500 GCA_036346205.1 Vesta saturnalis | reverse complement strand
TTTAATGAAAATTTAATTTTATATAACTTTTCTTTATAAAGTTTCTTAATATAAAGCGAAATAACTGTAAAAACTAAATAAATATGATTGAGAACGCTTAAACTGTATTTGTCGACATTTTTATAAAAGTGGGCGGCTTTGGAATTTTTGTTTAAGTTAACATGTATTTATGTCTATTAATCTCTGACATCAAGTTTTAAACGTCTGTTTCATGTAGTTTATTATTTTTGTTTTTACAATGTAGCCTACTTTCGTAATGAACTTATAAAATAGGTTAAATAATTATCGTAAAAAAATTGTTATTAAAATTATTTCATTTCATTTAATTTCCATTTTGTGGGTTGGAAGGTAGTGTGTTGTTCCACACCAGATATTTTATTAAATGCATGTGCATACAAGGTCACTTTCGTTTGCGCCTTATCAATACCAGTCATTGAATAGGAACAATTTTACTAATGACTAGTATTACTTAACTACGACAATTAACATTTTTTTATAGACTGTAAACATCAATATTAATCTACTGAATTATATACCGTGTTCAGTATAAAATGGAGTACATGGGGATATTGGAAACGGTAATAGGTACAAAATCGGTGAAATGGGAAAAAAGTTGCGCCTTTAGGTGCTGCTTAACAATCCGTATTTGCATTTTCTATAAACCTCCATATTTTAATTATTGTAAAAGATATATTCACCATATTTTTACAAGGATAATAGATAATCCGGGCTTGAAAAATAATTTTTAAAAAGTTCCAGGCCTATTAAGTTTTACGCAATAGTATCGAACTTTTATTTTTCTTCTGGGCGCTGTATGAATTTTTATATTTTTAAAATCATCATAATGTACAAGGTCAGTCAACGATAGGTGCTTTATGGGTAAATTTTGTCAATAAAATGTATTTATCAAATTATAGGGCTACTAATTGTGCGCATTTTAATTATTCTTGACTATACAGTGTTCCAAAAAAAATTTGTAATGGAACACCCTGTTGTATCATTCGATTTTTGGATTCTACGTACAATTATAAAATTTTATTTATGCAGGTTTCATGCATGTAAAATTTACAATTTTGGTTAGTTCCTTTTCCTTCTAAGCTAAGTGTAATTAGCAGGATTGCTATCGTTAAGTGTAACCACTAATAAAGAATCGAGTTTTGATAACTACACCGTGAGGGAAATTTATAAGCGTTCCGCATTTAGTATTAAATCCAAAATAAACAGTGTAAAATTATGCACTTAAGGATGGTCATTCCGAAGTAGGTCCGTAGAGTGATTAATATATTGACCGTCAACTGTCGATAAGATATTGTGCAAGTAGTACAAATTGTTAATACATAAAATGTGACGTAGTAAATACGTGATGTAAAATCATTTGGGTTTAAAAATTGTTCACGTGATAAATAAACCAACTGGAGGTGACTTAAAAGATAACATCGCTAAATATGAGCGCCGATCGTCCGTATATTATTGTTTCTTAGTTAAAAATGTGATGAAAACATTCAATCTATTTTGTATTAGAATATAAACCTCGAATGGAAAATTACCAACAAATCTGTTTAATTAAAAATTATTATATTTTTATTAAATACTCAGTAATTTGAACCTGACCTGTACTTTTAATATAAAACTGCGCCATCAGGTTCAAGCACCAATCGATGTAAATTTTATCTTTACGTATGTAGATATATATATATATATATATATATATATATATATATATATATATATATATATATATATATATATATATATATATTATATATATATATATATATATATATATATATATATATATATATATATATATATATATATTATATATATATATATATTATATATATATATATATATGTATTGTATGTGATATATATATATGTTATGTATATATATATATATATATATATATATGTATATTATATATATATATATATTATATATATATATGTATATATGTATATATATATATATATATATATATGTATATATATATATATATATATATATATATATGTATATATATATATATATATATTATATATATATATTATATGTATATTATATATATATATATATATATTATATATATATGTATATATATATATATATATGTATTTGTATATATGATATGTTCATTTTGCGTATATTTGTGTGTGTGACTGTATTATGCGTTTTATGTTGTGTCATGTATGTCTATGTTATCTATGTCTGTCTGTCTGTCTGTCTGTCTGTCTGTCTGTCTGTCTGTCTGTCTGTCTGTCTGTCTGTCTGTCTGTCTGTCTGTCTGTCTGTCTGTCTGTCTGTCTGTCTGTCTGTCTGTCTGTCTGTCTGTCTGTCTGTCTGTCTGTCTGTCTGTCTGTCTGTCTGTCTGTCTGTCTGTCTGTCTGTCTGTCTGTTTGCGTGTTTGAATGTTTGCGTGTTTGCGTTTTGGAGAAATTCAACGGTGAATATAGACCTTCATCATATAGATTATGTTCTGTGCAATTCTTTGTTACAACGCGTAATTTAGCGGCAAAAAAATTCCTAAGGTAGAATTTTAAGTGTTAGTTCACATTTTTGCAATATCTGAATAATAATTAATGTTATTAGAAATGTGCAGATATATTTTTTAATGAAAATTTAATTTTACATAACTTTTCTTTATAAAGTTTCTTAATATAAAGCGAAATAAGTATAAAAATTCAATAAATATGATTGAAAACGCTTAAACTGTATTTGTCGACATTTTTATAAAAGTGGGCGGCTTTGGAAGTGTTGTTTAAGTTAACATGTATTTAAGTCTATTAATCTCTGACATGAATTTTTAAACGTCTGTTTCATGTAGATTATTATTTTTGTTTTTACAATGTTGCCTACTTTCGTAATGAACTTATAAAAGAGGTTACATAATTATCGTAAAAAAATTGTTATTAAAATTATTTCGTTTCTTTTAATTTCTATTTTATAGGTTGGAAGGTAGTGTGTTGTTCCACATCAGATATTTTATTAAATTCATGTGCATACAAGGTCACTTTCGTTTGCGCCTTATCAATACCAGTCATTGAATAGGAACAATTTTACTAATGACAAGCATTACTTAACTACGACAATTAACATTGTTTTATAGACTGTAAACATTAATATTAATCAACTGAATTATATACTGTGTTCAATATAAAATGGGGTACATGGGGATATTGGAAACGATAATAGGTACAAAATCGGTGAAATGGGAAAAAAGTTGCGCCTTAAGTGTTCCAAAAAAAATTTGTAATGGAACACCCTGTTGTATCATTCGATTTTTGAATTCTACGTACAATTAAAAAATTTTATTTATGCAGGTTTCATGCATGTAAAATTTACAATTTTGTGAAGTTAGTCCCTTTTCTCGCTCTCTAAGCTACCCAAGTAGCCCGTAATTAGCAGGATTGCTATCGTTAAGTATAAACACTCATAAAGAATTGAGTTTTGTTACACACCGTGACGGAAATTTATAAGCGTTCCGCATTTAGTATTAAATCCAAAATAAACAATTTAAAATTATGCACTTAAGGATGGCACTCCGAAGTAGGTCCGTAGAGTGATTAATATATTGACCGTCAACTATCGATAAGATATTGCGCAAGTACAAATCGTTAATACATAAAATGTGACGTAGTAAATACGTGATGTAAAATCATCATTTGGGTTTAAAAATTGTTCACGTGATAAATAAACCAACTGGAGGTGACTTAAAAGATAACACCGCTAAATATGAGCGCCGATCGTCCGTCTATTATTGTTTCTTAGTTAAAAATGTGATGAAAACATTAAATCTATTTTGTATTAGAATATAAACCTCGAATGGAAAATTACCAACAAATCTGTTTAATAATTCAAGGTATAAATAAATCTACATCATTCAAACTAATCCCGTCAAGATAATTAATAAATGCGTAACTAGCATATAATTAAAACCTACACCACCTATGTAAATTAATTAATGCGTGAGCAACTTTTTTACCAATACACACTTAATAATTGTTTTATGAATATCTAATACAGAAAACGGTAACCTCATATGGCCATGCGCTGCGATCCGACAAAGGGATGTGTACGTCTTTATTCTGGCCCCCCCACCCCCGTAATCAAAAAGTCCGTGCACTCCTATGTTGTGAATAAATGTTGTTTCAAAGGATCACATGTTGATATCAAGCGTAGACTAAACGCCAAATACGAAGACACCACGCTGCGCGAAAAAAATCACGTGACCATGTACTATTCAACCGGAAAATATTAGTTTTTTTAAGAAAAGTAAAAGTTACGTTTTGTACATTTTTTAGTTAATAACCTCTTAATTATGATGTTTATATTTTATAATTAGGACAATTTAAACAAAAAAAAACATTGATTTAATTATGAAATATAAGATTATATTACTTGTTCATAAATTTACTTGGAATTTTTGTAATTCACATTTTAATTATTAACCACAATTCTAAGGATAAATAATTCGTGTCTAAACAGTTTTATACTGCGATGCTTATAAATAGGTGTAATAGAGGGGGTAGAGTTTTGTTGAATTCAAATATTAGATAGTATGCAAGTTCAAATAAAGTTGAAGAAGTGATATAATTTGTTATGAGGGAAATATAGTATACGAATATAAACAGATGGTTTTTATACAACAAAACAGGTTTTATGGGGTTTGCACAATGATGTATTCATAAAAGCATTGAGCTATGGCAGTAGCATGTTAAAAAGGTCAACACGATACATATTTGTGTGTTAAAGATAAATAAGAAATTTCACATATAAATCAATATAATTAAGCAATTTAACACATAACAGATATTGATTAGATGAAGTACAATAATCCTAATGTGTAGAACATGTATAATAATTGGCACAATGCATAAAAACTCTGCGAACTATAAAAAGGGTTATGGTACGAAGACGTTATGTTGGTAGATCATAGACTAAGTGTTTAAAAAGTGCTTAAGAAGTTAAAGTGCCTTAGAAGCATATGTAAGAACATGAACAACACATGTGCAATGAGAAATTGACAACATAAATACAATAAAATATTAGACAATTACTCTACACTCCTACATATAATCAAGTCCTCACAAACGGCATCCATAATATGCTCTTTATTAATGTATTCCTCTTCAATTTCTTGAACATGACGGAACACTTCTTGCCAGTGGCTCTCCAAATCCTTCGAACACTTTTCACGAGTTAGTTTTTCAACATCGGCTAATTTAAAAGTTGTGTTTCTCGATGCCACCCAAACTTTTACAATGGCCCATATTTTTTCTATTGGATTTAGCTCTGGGTGGTATGGAGGTAGTCGACATACAGAGTGACCATGTTTCGCAAATATAGCATCAATTGAATATTCCGTGTAGCTCGGTTTATTACATTTTATTAAATCATACAGCTCCACTTTTGTTTGGGATTCATCATGTACGATCCCTCGTTCTTGTAACCAAGTTATTATTTACATTTTTTTACTGCTAAACGTTGGATGTTTAACTGCTAACGTGTTGTGATAACTTACATTATCCATAACAATAACTGACTTTTCGAGCAAATTCGGTAATAACTGGTGCTCAATCCATCGTTTATAATTAATAAAGTTCATATCGTCGTGACAATCACCTGTTTTTGAGCCCGATTTAAAAACTAAGAGAGCATTATTGATAAATCCCATTTCACCACCAGCATGTACTATTATAAGACGTTGACCTTTACCGATTGGACATTTTAAACCTTCGTTGGAATCATCTACCCAGGAATATGGCGTTGTATGCGATGCATGTATATATGTTTCACCTGTATATACAATGGGCCGCCCTGTTCTTCGATACTTTGTTATTGCTCGTATATAAGCACAGCGTAAAGATCGTATATCGTATCGTTCCATTAAACATTTACGATTGTCAACGGTTTTCGTCCATTTAAAACTTATTTTATTTAATAATCCTCTTAAAACGTTTCCTTCCCAGAGAAACCAATGGGTTCTTCATCTTTAATAATATTATAGATAGCATTGACGGTTGGTCGTCGTTTCTCCGTGACATGAAAATTGTGTACAATGCGTCGAATGACTTGTTCGCCACAATTATCGACAGATGATCTTGGTGCGGTTTTCATTCTTTTATTAGAAGTCTTGAACGATTCTGTTTCACCACGTTGAATTGCACTCCCTTCTCTAATAATTCTAACGACGGTACTTTTAGATACTCCAGTTGCCTTCACAACGATATCAGAACGTTAACTGCAAAGAAATGTAATCGTGAAAAACTGACAGATGTTAATCGTACAATAATGAAATACCTTAATTCATATTTTTATGAAACTGATAAACATTCCAAATAATTTCGCGGGCATCTTGCGATAAGACACGCCGCTTCTTTGCTGGAATGTTTGATGTATCTACTATCAGACGATGTACTCGCATCGCCCATTATAAACAACGAAATAAATCAATATATTATATTAATACATATTACTGTGGATTACAAATACAACTTACTTGTAAATAGAAGGTGCTGAAACGGAAGGAGTTTTGAAAAAAACTGTACAATTGATAAAAACGTGCACGAAAAATGAGGTTAGAAAACAATAAACAACACTACATTTTGTGGACGGAATATAATATCTACTTCTCACTCATATCATTATTCCATTTCTTTTTAATGCAATATTCGGTTTCTGCGCAGGCGTCTTCGTATTTGGCGTTTGCTCTAGTAGCATGTTTTCGATAATGGCTACGCTGAACTCTGCCTTAATTATAAGCATAATGACTCTAAAGCAACGCATATTGACAGGATAAATAGTGTCGACATTAATAATCTAACTAAAGTAGTCAATACATTTTGTAATGTTGAACGGATAATTCTAAGGAAACAATGGAGTTTATTTAATCTACTGCTATGTGTGAAAATATAGCGCACTTTGAAAGTTACTTTTAACCCTGCCACATGTGAAAACCGGCAGCTGACTTTTGTAAAGTTAAATGCAATGTTGACAAAATTATCAGTAATGAGTAAACCTCTATATAAAATAATTAATTTGTTATATAGGAAGTGGAAATGTTCCTGCACCACTACATCCGTTATTAGCTAGGTAAGCAATATGTGTAACATATTGAAATAATTAAACATTCAATAATTAATTAGAGGTTAATTAAAATCATCAATTCCGACGCCCGCGCCTTTACACCTGCTGACGTCTAGAAAGCTACATATAGGAGTTCGACAAATTTTCCGCCATCTTTTTGCCTTCTGCAACGTTTATGTTGCATTCCTAATGGTATTATAAAGTTAGAAAAGCAAAGAATAGTAGGTACATTAAAAAACAAGTTTCATAAGACCAGTCTTGAAGCATGAATTGAAGTTAAAAAAAACGAGTGGCCTAGCCACGAGTTTTTTAAAGAATGAAATATGTTTTTTTGTGCTATTTTTGTAATTTTCCCTTTTTATAGTGTATTTAAAAAATTTTTTTCACTTGAGTTGATTGTAGAGATTTTTGTGGCGGTTGGTAATGTCATAATTTTAAAAGTGAAAATTTGATCTAGTCGCCTTTTGTTTTATCCAAATTCTGTCA
This sequence comes from Vesta saturnalis, assembly GCA_036346205.1. NCBI lineage: Eukaryota > Metazoa > Arthropoda > Insecta > Coleoptera > Lampyridae > Vesta > Vesta saturnalis. Next base: position 2,209,928 of record JARFJB010001218.1, on the reverse strand, counting down.
CAAAACACGAAAAAGGAAGATAATCTTGCATGTACACCCTCTGAAATACGTGAAAGTTTTCCACTGGACGCCAGGAGTACTTTATAAAGCAAATTATTCCAATATTACGCATGATCAAGGTAATAAAGAGTAAAAAATATAAATTAAATCTACGGTAGTCTAGGTTACCGTATATTTAATTTCCATTTTCCTTTTTTATTGGAAGACTGCTTATTGCGCCATGATCAAGTAAGGAATAATTTCGTTTATTTTGTGTATCGTTGGACGCATCCTGTTTTGACTCAATTTTGTAAGAGTGGCATGCATGACATAATTCCGGATCAAGCTTTGCCAACCTAAAATTTTCGTAAAATATTCCGTGAATTAATGGCTATAATCACAATGGAGATGATACCCTCGCGTTTCTTAATATGACCATTAAAGAATCAAAATGGAAGCAAATTACAAAAATTATCTTTATATTATAAACTTACAAAAACCACCCCTTGGAGTATGAGGTAACGTATGTGCATTAATACGCACGTGCTCTGAGATTAAATTGATAATTGGAGTAAAGAGTAAATTTTACATTAGTATTTGTAGTAAAGATTGCTTGCTACGAAAAGCCGCCCATTTATATTTTAACCGTATAAACTGCAATAATATTTGGAGCACAAACGGTCATTTTTTTAGATTTTGTGATTTATGCGTAAGCTTTAGTAAAACAAAATTAAAAGAATTCGTAATATTAAACATTAAAAACCATTCATTCATTCATCATCCAGCATTGGTGAAAGATCCGTGTTAGTGGAGAGGTAACTGAGGCCTTGTTTAATCCAAACTGTGCTTCCGCCCGAAATAATTATGATGTATTGGTGATGAATTCGTTCTCCGCTGGGAGACCTGAGCAGCAGTTTGGAAACCGTACAGTTGAGGATTGGTCCCCAAGATCGCCTGGGCAGTAGCTTACTTTTGGGTGGCGTCCGAGGCACATTTAACCCTTTTCCACCCTTCGAACGAAGAATCCGTTATTTGCATTCCGCCTAGGAGGGGTACTGTAATATAAACTATATCAACTCATATTTCATTATATTTCAATAAATAAAATATTTTCTTTCCTACCGAATCTTAATTTTTGTATTGCTATATGTTGAGGGTAGGCTTCACTTCCAACCACCGAAACACCCTACAATTTTTGGAATAATTCGAATTTTATACAAAAAATCGCATTTACAGATATAACTTTATGATTATGTGCCATCTTGTATTTTGTTCGGACAACTTTTATATTTGGAGCAAGGAAATACCAAACTTAAGCTTATATTATGAAGAAGAAATATTACAGATAAATGCTACAGGGTGTCCAAAATATATATTCAAACCCGCGAAACTTGAAATTCGAAAATATCGATGTTCCTGTATATTTTCATGCTGTGTTAAAGAGAATCAAAAACCACACAATTCTTTATAAGTATGTGGCAGTGTGTATTATGTAACACGCAAAATGGTGAATAAATACTAGTAACCAAGAAAAAGAACTTGAGATTCTGCATCATATTCAAGAAAACCCGCATGTCAGTAGTCGTCAGGTAGCAATATCTTGCAAAACGTCATGATCAACTGTCAATCGAACAACTGGAAAATATAAGTATCATCCTTACCATATAGAAGCAATGGTATCGTAAATCATTATAATATTCACTATTACGCATTAGCCAATCCATTTTTGATTCGACAAATGTAAAACTAAAACCACTGGTCCATAAATGTTTGGGGTGGCATTGTCCACAATAAAATTATTGGGCCGTATTTTTTACACTCCCCTGACTAGCCGTATCTACCTTCAATTCCTCGAAGTAGTTTAACCTAACCTCCTTCATCTGGTTAGTAATGATGACCGATAGAATATGTGGCTGCAAAAATACGGTGCCCCTACACACTACCACTGCGAGGTACGTGAATTTTTAGATGATAATTATCCAACAAAAATGAATTGGGCGTGTAGGTTTTGTCCAGTGATCCCCAAGGTCGTGCGATCTTACCCCATTAGATTTCTTCTTATGGGGATATATTAAGGATGTCACATCTCCCACTACAAACGAAAATATGGAAGATAGGATATTACATCTATATTATGTAATAGCACTTTAAGTGAAAAAACTGTGTCTTCATTTTGGGCGACAAATTTGTAATAAGCTTCCTCGTTAAAAAAAAGTAAACTAAACTTAAAGTGTTAATCTTTCGCCACCAGGTTGGGTGCCGAATTTATGTTACAATCTTAAATTCTGTTGAAGGAAATATTTACTAAATTGAAATAAGTAATCTATACTGCAGTTTCTTTGAATGATAAATTATAATAATTTGTTATTTACCAGGCTAGCTCTTCAATATACGAACATCATGTAATTACAATTTATATGCAATATACCGGGTGATTCATTGGGAAATGCGCATCCAGTAAGGGTAGATGAAGGACACCAATGTGATTCTGTATAATCTATTTTAGGGGTTTATCGTTCATTATAACCAAGATACAGGGTAACTTATTTATTAATGTTCCCCATTTTTTCAATTAATCATAACTCATGAACCACCCTCTACCTTTTTGTAACATTTGGTTCGTAGATTCTTTGTCCACAGTGGTGTCGATTAACATAATAAATAAGTTTTATGCCAGGTCCGGCCTTAAAAAAATTAATAAGTTTTGACTCGGAACAACACCCTGTATATCAATATGTTAAAATGTTAATTACATATTTGGAAAGAATAGAAGAAAATAAATCAGACTAAATGTATTTGGTGTTTTCACATACAACTTTTTTACTTATTAACTTGAATCAAATCTAGATGTTTCGATAATAAGGTGGGCACAAAATAAAACAAATAATAAATATTCTTCCCCAAATGGTACTTTTTCAGCTTTAATCCATAAAATCCTCAACTATTTCTTATTCTCTTAATTTCTGGATCCCAATTTTATTAAAAAACCAGAGGACATGTCCGTATTTGGGACAAATTATTATTATCAATGACTAACTTTCAAACACCCTGTATGCGTAAAAATTATAACATTTGTTCATTAAGCTACGTTTAAAAAAATTATAAAAATGAGGAAAAATGCCCATTCCGAGAAAAGCAACTTTATTTTAAACAAAAATAACGTTGCAAAAAATTGTATTAAGTTAAACGAAAAGGATTAGACACAAAAAAATGTAAACGACATAACTTATAACAGTTGTTCAAAGTTCAAAGTGGCCTCCATTTTGCTCAATACATTTCCGTGCTCTTGAAGAAAGATTTGTAATTGACCTTTGCAACGGGCGTAGTACCCTTAGATACTACTTTCGTTTATTTAACCCGCTTCAAAGAATAGGATTCGAGTTCTTTTAAACCTTTTTATACCAACATTATTAAAGAAAATCTAGTACCTGAGATGATTATTTTTTATTACGTTTTATTAAAACTGAATGGGTTCAATCTATAAAGATATCATTTACTAGTTACTTTGCTTGCTAATTAATTTCGGTTTGCGTAAATGGATTTTAAGCTTTATAATTACTAACTCCTTTCATAATTGGTTGCAACGGCTAACTCAAGTTAATATATAGAAACGATTTCTGTTATCATTGCCCAAAATTATGCTCATTTCGATTTATTTATTTATCTGGATTCCTATTGAGTTGACTTCTTTCTGCATTTATATATTCAATACTTGTATAAGTTTTTAACGTTAATAATCTTTAGCAATAAAATTAAATCAAACGTTATACTCATTTAATTAAATTCTAATTATGAACGCCAATGCATCTATATGTTTACAAATATTCATAGAGTCAAACCTAAATCTACAATAACCTTCTTAAAACTAACATATAACAAATAAAATCTTTATCAGAATGAACCGATTGTTCTCGTTTAATTGTGATAATCAAATGTAAAGTTTCAAGAAATCAAACACACAAAAGTTATATTTATTAACACAGACAAAAAAGGTTCTTACTTATTTTCCTTGCAACTGATGATGTAATGCTGGCGTTTCTTTGTCCGCTGATAAGGGGCTTCAGAAAGGTTAGAGCTTGCTCTTCCAATGATGTCACCTGTCGGCACCCTGGCACCGTTTTTCTATTGTTTTCCTTATCTTTTTTATACCCTTATGTAGTTGAATACGCTTCTAATTTTCTTTCATCAATTAATGATTATAGTAAATAATTGTTCGATATGTTTCCACTATATAGTTTTTACATAATTGTTCAAATTTAATCACAGACCGCGTGCGCAACAAACTGCAATTGGGTCGATTGTCTTATTGAACATTTATCACTCGCTATTAAACCATCAACTTAGAGCACTTTCAATAAGCACGTATAACGCTATTGTAAACTATTACGCAATCTTTCTATTACACCCAAATTGCCAATGTTTGCACTTTTTATTATTTTAATATAGAAGGTAATTTTCTACTTCTTCCCTATCACCGTTAATTAATTCTTATTTGTAATTTTAACACTTTATAGGGCAGTGTGACTATACAATGTCGCTTAGACCCTTTCTGTTCGCTTACTTATCGCGACTCCTTGTGTTCGCTTCCTGTAGGCGACTGACTGTGTTCGGCCACTGTCAGCGACTGACTTAAAACTCATGATTATTATAACAGCGTCCTTCCCTTCCACCACATTAATGCACTTACAAATTCCGCGTTCAAATATTTTCAAATTGAATATATAGATAACTTATGGAAATAAACTCAAGCTTTTTATCTTAACATTAATTATTCAAATACAAATAAACAATAACCGTTTCTTTATCCAGAAAAATAATGTATAAATATCTTGTCTCGTATAATTTAGCGCAAAGATTTGATTTTTCTAAAGCTCCCGCTACATCTTCTAATTCGTCACATGCGTCCTCAATTTTCCGTGGAAGGTCCTCTCTAGTGTTTACTTCAGTTGAATAAACTTTTGATTTTAAATAACCCCAAACATGGTAATCGATTGCATTAAAACCGGCCCCTTGCAGGTCAGTTGTGAGGTCATGCATCAGAAGATTTGTTGATCCGTTATTTTTATTCAGAATAAAGTTATGATTTTCTCGGAATGGGTATTTTTTGACGCATACAGGGTGTTTGAAATTGATAATAATCATTTGTCCTCTCGTTTTCAATAAGGTTGGGATCCAGAAATTAAGAGAATAAGAAGCAGCTGAGGATTTTGTGGATTAAAGCTGGAAAAATACCATTTGAGGAAGAAAATTGATTTTTTTTTATTTTGTGCCACCACCTTATTATCGAAACATTTAGATTTGACTCAAGTTAATAAGTAAAAAAGTTGTATGCGGAAACACCAAATACATTTAGCCTTACTTATTTTTTTCTGCTCTTTCCAAATATGTAATTAAAATTTTAACGTATTGATATACTGGGTGTTGTTTCGAGTCAAAACCTACTTATTAATTTTGTTATAGCCGGACCTGGCATAAGACTTTTATTTATTATGTTAATCGACACCACTGTGGACAAAGAACCAAATATTACAAAAATGTATAGGGTGGTTCATAAGTTATGAATGTTATGATTATTTGAACAAATGGGGAACATTAATAAATTACCCGGTATCTTGGCTATAAAGAACGATAGACCCATAAAATATATATTATTCAGAATCACCTCGGTGTCCATCTAGCCTTACTGTATGCGCATTTCCCAGTGAATCACCCGGTATATTGTTAAACTTTGACAAACAACAATATTTCAATGGTCCTGAATTTAATAATAATAATAATAATAATAATATAATAATAATAATAATCTCCAATATCGAGTATTAATACTGCTATAAGCTGATTTCTAATCGAGCTAGCCATGGCTAACTCTGGTAAGGTGTATCAATAAAACTAACTGCAATTGAAGTTAGTATTGACTTTACTTTTAAATTATTTAATGCAATAATAGTAGAAAGTTGCTCAATCTACCTGTTTATATAAATATAAAAATAAAAAAATATAAATAGGGACTGAACTAATATACACTGGTGTGTTACACGCTGCCTTTACTTAGGAACAATGACATATAAATAATGCTTTTGATCACTTTAAAATTTAAATAACTGAGGTATTGGAAAATATATATTGATCTCTTTCAAACTTTCTGTCAAAATTCGAGAATTTCTATGCCACAATCAATTTAAGTATGATCGAAAGCTCTATTCTATAGCACAATTAAGTCAGCCCAAATACTTTTTTCCAACTTAATATCGTGATACTATATTCTTTAATTTGCATTATACTGGTACAATGAACTCCAAGGTATAAAAGATACGTACTTTTTAAAAATTCTTGTACATGTCCATGACAACAATTAATATACTTGCATATTCATATTTTTAAGTTTGATTACAAAAAATTAATTACATTTATCTTAGTGATCGTTTATTCGCGAAGTACAGATAAAGCAGATGACACTATTATAGTTAGTCGAAAACATTGTTTACTTACTTACATAAAGGTGCCAGCACGTTCTAGCTGTAATTAGATTGATTGTGACATACTCCTAATATATTTGACACTCAGTGCACAATTACAGTTGTGCAATATCATCCATAAATTGAGTAATTGAATTTTAAGTTCTTAAATGATCATAATTTGACATTAACATTTCTCATTATCGCGGAGTAGAAAAGGGTATATAACACACTATTATTGGTTTGATGATTATTACCGATTGATACAGTGTTTAATTAATTCAAAGGTAAACCAATATTTATAACTATAGGTCACTGATTCATTTTGTATAATGGATAAACTTAAAGGGTAAAACTAAAACACAACCTTAAAGGAACCGATAGCATGAGTGACGATTATAAATTTAGATTAATGGGATCTTAATTAAAGTGAGTTTACACTGTACACTGTACTGTCGAGATAGTTCGATTCATAGTTTGAATTAGACAATTAGAAACCAATATTAAATTGCATTTCCATTCGCATCTAAACTAACTGTTATTGGAAATAAGTTTTGAGGTTGCTGAGTATAAATTTAGGACCATTGAATTGTTGTTATTGGTCAAACCTTAACAAGTTATATTGAACGTAAATTATAATTAGATGAAATTCGTATAATAAAGAGCTAGCCTGGGAATATAACTATTAGAATTTATAACTAATAAATTGCAGTATAGATCACTTATTTCAATTCAATAACGAGTAAGATTCATTAGAAATTTGTCTTCCAACGTGATGGCAAAAAATAATAAAACATGAAGTCTTAATTTCTAAGACGATTCATCACAAATTTGGCACTCATCGTGTGACCACGATTTTATCATTTATTGAATCCATACAATTTAGCATTAACACGAGGGCGTGAATTAGCCCAATTTACCATTACAAATTTGGTTCTCCAATGTGGGGCTTGTTACATTACAAAATTGGTACCCAACCTGGTGGCGAAAAATATTTCAACTTTCACAAAATTATTTTCAACATCTTTAACAATTTTAATAGATATTACATTACTACTGACAAAGATAACTATAAGTGTTATCGAAATGTTTAGATTGTATAATTTAAAATACACCATTAAAAACCCAAAAAAGATAATTATTTATCCTGTGTATTGATCGGCATTGGGAATACTTAAATATTTGGCAATCTGTCGAGGAATCTGACCAACTGTGTTAACGCCAATAGGGTTACAGGTACATTTACACCCATTGTAGAATACAAAAACCTTTAAATCTTCACATGCTTTGGTCTTAAACTCATGTACTTCTTAATGAGGTCAATATAATTTACTCTACTGTCACCGTTTAATATGGTAAAAACCCTGGGTCTATGTGTTTTGGTATCTCTAATATAAACCAAAAAGACAGAACCTTCTTCTTTAATATCCTCAAAACACAGATTGTACAATTCTATGCGTCTGCTACTGCCAAACACACCAAATATTGCAACTACCTAAAATGTAATCATATTTATTAAGAATAATCTTAAAAGTACAGATTTACCTTCATAAGTATTTGTCGTTGGGTCCTTCAAGAAAAAAAATTATGTAAGTGCTCTTTTGAAAACACTAATGACTTCTCTTGTGTACCCAACAGAACAGTTTTTCAAGAATACCGAAAGTTTTTAAAACTTGCCGATGTACACATCTTTTTGAGACGTAACATACATTTTAATTTGGAGCACATGCACCATTATGAAGACGATTTGTAGTTTTTCGACTAATAAAATAACAAAGAATGATTACCTTTAATAAATGATGTAAAATGAAATTACCTGATCAAGGAAATACGCAAAACCTTCTCTGTAACAGTTTCCGTATTATTCTTGCGCATCCACTCGATAAATCTGTCGAACTCTTTCTTATAAATGATTTCGTACTTTTTAGGTATAACTAAACTCAGCTTCTTCTGCTTTTTAAAGATTTCTTCATCCACGTCTCAATCCACTTTTGCAAAATTTGTTTATTTACAAAAAATAAATGACACTTATAATGCAAAACAATGGCAACTATAATAAGACCGTTCATGAACTCCTGTGAAATGATATTTTTTTTAACGATCTGAAATTATTATTTCATTTAAATTGCGTCTCAAAGTGACTAGTTCGACGACAGAATAGCATACGAAATTCCTTTATAATGCGGGATTATGGCATTCGTTTCCATTATTAATAATAGAAACTCCTGCCATAATCCCTTGCATTATAAACTAATTTCATAATATACTAATAGCATTAGTGAATTCCCCATTATTATAAATTTTTATAAAGATGTGTAGTTACGGAAGCAAAGTTCAAATGTAATGACGGCAACTTCACAGGTATAATATGTACAATTTGACAGCTGTTTACGATACAGTTAGTATTTTTAATAATGGTTAAACACAATATAATGAGGGCACAACCGAAGCTGGTTAAAAAATTACAATACGTGCACCTTTCGTAAGTCGTGTGCTAAATATTTTTTATTAATTCAAAGTTTTAGGTGCATAACATTTCTACAAGAGTCACTAGACCATGCAGAAGCAAACAAATACCTTTTATAGTTATATTGAGCACTTGTAAGCAACTGATGGAAAGTATCCAACTTCTATTAACAATTCGTCGAAATAGTATCTAGAAGTATGGTTGTCGTAGCTGACTATTGCTTCAGGGCTCCGTCAAGTAATAAACCAAATAGGACTCACCAGTAACTTGGTTGTGTCGGGAATACCCAAACGTCTTACTTGATTTAACCTCGGTGTTTTAGGTAGAAATCGAGTCGAGAATAATGAAATCCCTTGAACTATTTTCGAGGCAGAGTTGTCGAAACCACCGTTTCTCGCTTTAGTGAGCCGTGCTGAGGAAATATACTGCCAGTATATCCATGAATTCCGGTTTCGAAAAGTATTCACGTACAAGTGAAGAAACGATTGCAGCATAACACACAGAAAGAACAAAAAGGACAAAAAATCTAAATAAATCAACGTCTTTGTTACGAGATTAGCACTAGTTGTGGAAACTTTAAATATATAAGTAATAACCTGAAGGGTGTGGTAACATTATGAAGAGTTACCTCCTGAAGAGACAAAAGATCCGGTAGATTTTAATGAAGCATTTCCGTATAAAACGAAAGACAAAGAAAAAAGATCACATGACCTTTTCTAAAATCTCCTTTTCGATCAATTGTAGAATTAATATTTATCAAAGAAACTTCTGAAATTTGGTGTAGACCTCGAGTACTATTTTACGCGGTGACTTCTGTAACTATAAATAAATTACTAACAAATCTTCCACAAGCAGCGTGGTGCCTACCAACCGGTACGTAAACTCTCGAAACCTAAAAAAAACATGTAGTAACTAAAACCGTAACAAATCTCCCCCTAGCTAGACTTAAAAAACCCTCCCATTTCTAAACCTTTACAAAGCGGACCTAAACGCAAAACCGAAACCCAACACCAACCCCAGCACACAGGAATAGTCGTGCTAAAAAGTCCACCCAAAATAATAAGTTGAATAGAGAGTTGAAGGGTTCTGATGTGCGAACAGAGGTTACACTTTAAGAACGAATAGACAGAGGTGAGTGTACGCCTAAATAACCTTCCCTACAACCAACCAAATAATACGTATAGTAACTAAAACCGTAACACCCATTATCATCTTCCGGAGTGTATAAGTTATGCGAAAAAATATAAATTGGAACCACAACACGTAGCTTAGATACAAGACGTAAAGAGCATGTGAGATTTTGTAGATTAGGTCAACTAGAGAAATCTGCGGTCAAGATAAACTTAATATTGTGTGAAGCAGTTGAAATATATGAACATACAAATAACCTCAACAGACAAGAAGACAATCTCTGTTTTAATAGACGTTGGCATCTTATAATTAAAAAATGCGCAATGATACGTCTTAATTTTAATTTTAGCTTTTGGTATGTTTAGGTTTTTCCTAGACCTAACTAAGTGCTTTACCAATTTTATGTTAAATTACCACAGCACTATAATTTAACATGTGTAGTTGAAATTAAAATTAAAATTAAAAATGATATCAAACGTACTACATTGTGTTTTCCCTGTAAAAAACACTTACACTTATTAACATCGCTATTTCTTTGTTTTGACTGGATTATTTTAATTGATGTCAAGTTTTTCACAACTTTACTCTTACATCATAACTTGATTAAATATTGTTAAATTTGTTAACCTTCGATCGTTAGAGTGTGTTCTAGTTTGTCATCTTCAAGGCAGTTTAACAATATTTGATTTATTAACAATCTAGTTATTCGTTACTAAAGTTGTATTCCATGGTTGGCTTTATATCTGCCTCAAACTGTTATATTATTAGAAGGCTTATATTTCCGTTTTCTCTATTTCAAAGTTCATAAATTTGTTTCAACATCTTAAACAATTCTGTAAGATTGTGTTACTACTGATGAAGATAACTGTAAGTGTTCTCGAAACGTTTAGATTTGTAAAACATAAATACAAATATACACTAATGAAGAACCGAAAAGCTAAGTATATTAAATATGGGTAATAATGGCGAAAGTTTACATCTTCGTAGTTCAAATTAATCACTACATTCAATACAATAGCTACACAATTTCCACTTATGCAAAGATGTAGGTAGGTAATTGTAGACCTGTTCCGATGTCTTCAAACGGGTATTACAGCCAAAGGTATATTTTACGAAGTAATCACAACGATATGACTATTGTTATCATCGGTGGTATAAAAAATAGTACAGAAAAATCCAGAAGAAGAAAAAGTACCGAAACAATTTCAGATCTAAGAATCATGTATAATTCATTTGTTGACAAAAGGATATATATATATATATATATATATATATATATATTTATTGCGCTGTGCAAAAATTGATGTTGAATATAATTATTATTAAATTTAATAAATATCTACTTGGGGATAGGGTTCAATTTGAACTTCGTAGGCAAATAAAAATAAAACAAACTCTTTCATTATTATTAAATTGAAATGTTAACGTGAAATCTTAAAATTTTATTTCACACAAGGAAATATTCCTGTGTATAATTTAATAGTTCTTTACAATTATTTGTTTTAACGTATACCAGACTTCTATGAAATTTGCAACTAGTACGCATGCGTTGCGTCCTCGCTAAATTACATATGTGCAGCTTGTCAAAATTCCAAACAACGATCTATTCTTAGTAAGTACAATTTTACTTTAATCAAAATTAGAATTATTATATTTATGATTACACTTGTTCATTACCTTTCCAGATGTTGATACACGTCGTCGCACAACAATTATACAGAAATTAAAAAAAAAATACATACATCAAAAGAATAATCAATGCAATCTACTGGGTTATGGTAATAAAATAAACTCACATGTATTTTCGAAATTACCATTACATGCTCACCTTAAGCTTGTTCCATGTTAACATTGGATATAAACTTCATTCCATCTAACGATGATACTGCCTTCCTGTAGAAATTGGTACTGCTTAATTCCCATAAATTCATCCAGCTTCACTAACTTGTGGTAAATCTTCTTTGCGGTAAATACGTTGCACTTGGGTAATATGCTCATTTTATTTTATTTGAATATTGATTTAAATCTTGTGGCTTATTCTTTCATAAACTTTTATAATTGCTAACACTTTTATTTTAGATACCGATTTGAAGTTAAAGTTGTTTTATAACCTCAATTACTTTTGAGAAAAAAATAAACATCACATCCAAAATAACAGACGAATTATATTACAATGAAAAACATGCACATCGCCGGATGTTGAACAAAATTTCGAAATGAAACAAAACAAGTGTCGAAAATTATAACCGGTAACCTTAGTTTTTAAAATTTTGTTATATGTTATAACGATTGTTTCTGAAATCTTAGAATCTACGTTGCTCGCGATTCACTTCCGATAATATTAACGAAAATTTTAACTTACATGTTCACAAATGCACTATTCGTACTATGACTTGTTAGCCACCAAAAATATAGAAGAGAAGAGAAGAGATTGAGAAATCAGGAGCAATTCCTTTTATACTTTCTCATAGCTACCATAACTTTCAATTTTTTTTTTTTACATTACATACAAAAGATCCTGGCATTCAAATGGTCTAAACAAAAAAATTAATTTAACTAAAACATAAATTATGCCATAACTTTTTCAATTCAATTCTAATTTGTTTTTTAAATACATTTTTGAACTCAGGACAAATTTCTGCATAATTAGATACCTGACATGCCTTAATTCGCTTCATGAATTTACATCTTAAAAATTTTATACCTAAATTTACTGGTATCTAATAAATTTTGTATTTTACCACTAAATTGATGACATATTCAGCTTCTGCATAAAAAACTGTATAAGAATATACTTATCTCTACCCATTTTACATAGTTTTAGCAAAATTCCTACTTTAATACCTTAATTTTATGTACTTAACCTAACTTTTCTACATATTCAAAATAAATTTCTTTGTACAAATAAGAGAAACCTATTATTATATGCTTTTATAATTTATAACTTATCTTGCCCTAAATAAGATATAAATTTGTAAACTTCTTAATTATTGTACTTAACCTAACTTTATATAATTTAATTTAAACTTGCGTTTTAAACGTTTATATCACTTGTAATGTTTATCTAATATGTTCCTATGTATCTAACACAATCACTGTTTATCTGTACTTTATAGTTTCTAACTTTGTATTTCCACACTTTCATATTGTTATCATATTTTGTAAGTTTTTTTTACACAAATTGTATTTATATGGTTAATATCACATTGCACATGTAATGTTCAAGTTCTTAGATATGTTTTTAAGGCACTTTAACTTCTTAAGCACTTTTTAAACACTTAGTCTAAGATCTACCAACATAACTTCTTCGTACCATAACCCTTTTTATAGTTCGCAGAGTTTTTATGCATTGTATTAATTACTATACATGTTCTACACATTAAAATTATTGTACTTCATGTAATCAATATATGTTATGTGTTTAATGGCTTAATTATAATGATCTATATGTGAAATTTCTTATTTATCTTTAACGAAACTGAACGTACACACTAATATGTATCGTGTTGACTTTTTTAACATGCTGCTGCTATAGCTCAATGCTCGTATGAATACAGTATCATTTGCAAACCCCACAAAGCCTGTTTTGTTGTATAAAATCCATATTTTTATATGCGTATTTTCTCATAACAAAGTGTATAACTTCAACTTTATTTGAACTTGCCTACGATATAATATTTGAACTCGATACAACTCTTCCCCCTCTATTATACGTATTTATAACCATCATATATGTGTGTATATATATATATATATATATATATATATATATATATATATATATATATATATATATATATATAATATAATACATACATACATACATACATACATACATACATACATACATACATACATACATACATACATACATACATACATACATACATACAATATGTCTCAGTAAGTTGGAACCATATGGGAAACTTTTTTATTATTAATTTTAGGAAAAAAGTTATTCTTTATAAAAAGTTTTGCATGTTCCAAAATGTAAAATACGATCATCAAATATCAAATTTTTTTAGTCGTATACGAGGTTTGTCAAAAAATATGAATTTTACTCAAGGGTAAAGTACCTTTAAAATTGACAATATCGAAAAATATTATTAAAAAAAGTTGATCAAATATGCAGTTATATCCATTTACATTGAAAAAACAGGTTTTGTGCTTGTTTAATATTGTTTCTATTTTGAATGAACATTTATCTCTTGTGATTATAAAAGTCATGATCTCGAATCTTAATGTTTTCAAACAATTTTGCGATTTAAACACGTAATGAATGCATATGCATTTATTTAATTTAATTTAAAAATTAAAAAATGCATAAAAATAATAAGTTGTGCAACTAACGTAGTATTAATTCTAGAAATAAATAGAAACTTAATTTTCGCTCATTCCACTAATGCCTCCACATATCTACCGTCTCGTTCAATGCATGTATTCGTTCTATTGGCAAATTCACGTAATACATTCCTGATCATTTCTGGAGAAATTTCCTGGCATTTTTCTAAAATTATTCTTTCTAAATAGTCAACATCTTGAAATGGCCTTTCCTGGTAAACTTTTTGTTTCAAGTAGCCCCATAGGAAGTAATCAAGGGGGGTAAGGTCAGGGGATCTAGCAGGCCAAAAAAGATCAGAATATCTGTGGATAACGTTTCCATGGAAAGATATTCCTTAACATTCAATGTACTGTGACATGAGGCAGTACCAAATACATTGTCGTTCTTGTAAGGGTAGTTCATCTATAAAGTCATAACTATGAGTTTGTAATAACTGTAAATAACTTTCGGCATTCATGGTTTGGCGAAAAAAAGAAGGTCCTATTAATCTGTTTTTATAAATACCACACCACACGTTAGTCTTGAAGGAATATTGGTCATAAGACTTTATTACAAAATTGGGATTTTCCTCAGACCACTAGCGACAATGTTGTGACGCGACAGTTCCATTAGACGAGAATATTGCCTCATCAGAAAAAATAATACGTCTCATAAAAAAAGGGTCATCTTCTAACTCTCCTTGGATGAGACAGCAAAAATCAAAGCGCTTATCATAGTCTCTTTCTTTCAATGTGTGCACTATTTTTGGTTTGAATGCTCTGTATTTATTCAGTTTTAAAATACCTGCCAGTGTATCTTTACTTACATTCTTTTGCATCAACGATTTCCTTTTGCGTAATGACATTTTTGGATTGGCTACAACAGACAGCATTACTTCAAACTGCGTATTATCATCGGCAACCAATTGTCGGCGTTTTACGTCAAACCTATTCTTAATACTTATTTTTGTATTTTTGAATTTATTCATTATTTTCGTAACAGTTGAATGGGTAATACTTTTATTGGGATGTCTATTATTAAAAATAATTGCGGCTTCTCTATGGGTTTTATAATTTTCTCCCACAATCAAGACGATTTCTATTTTCTCTTCACTACAATAACACTACCATATTTATTGGTTAAATTCTAACGCGTTTTGACTGTAACTGTCAAACATTTGTTGCTATCAAACATTCATTAGTTTGTCAGTGCATCCTAGATTACACGTAAAATTTGTATTGTTATTGTACGAATACATTTCAAAAATGAATAAATTTTTTCAATGTAAATGGATGTAATTACATATTTGAACGTAGTTTTAGATCTGATCAACTTTTTCATAACATTTTTGATATTGTCAATTTTAAAGGTACTTTACTCTTGAGTAAAATTCATATTTTTTGACAAACCTCGTATACGACTAAAAAATTTGGTATCTGATGATCGTATTTTACATTTTGGAACATGCAGAACTTTTTATAAAGAATAACTTTTTTTCGTAAAATTAATAATAAAATGTTTCCGTATGGTTCAACTTACTGAGACATATTGTATATATATATTATATATATATATATATATATATATATATATATATATATATATATATATATATATATATTTCCAAAATAATAATTTTTGGAAAAATCTCTCGCACAGGTCGATTTTTATTTTTTGTTGGGCACATTTTAGCATAAAAAGTTTTACCAGATTTTTCCAAAAATAACTATTTTGGAAATGATGATTTTGTTCCAAGCTTTTGGACCATGTATATATATATATATATATATATATATATATATATATATATATTATATATAATATATATATATATATATATATATATATATATATATATATATATATATATATATATATATATATATAAGTGAGTCAGTTTTTTGTAGACAAACTTTAACAGGAGATAGAACACATGTTTCTAAAAAGAAAAGTTCCTATAAACATATGTCGTAGAAGGCTTCGTTTCGAGATACAGGGTGTTGAATATAATTTTTTTCTCAAAGTTTCATTATAACTCATAAACGAATGCTTAGATTTTTTCATGTTGGATAATGTCTATTAATTAACATAAAACAAGCGATAAGAATGTTCACATACTTGCACAGTGGCGGAGTGGATGGGTGCTCAATTTCATAAACAGAACTTCTACGCCAATGACTGTTTTTAAAAACTGTTATTTTCATTATCTATACAGTTTAACAAAAATAATGTACCTTCTTCTGTTTCGAAATTCCTGTGCGTTTCAGTTATTTTGATTTTAGTGTTTGATGTGGTACTAAGTTAAGTAATGTGCTTTATGTGAATAATTGAATATAAAGTTTTTAATAAAAAGATATAATAAAACATTTAGAGCCATTTTAGTACCTAACGATCGTTTCTTTAAAATTTCAAATACATGTTCATTTATAAATAGGTAGGTTATCGTTTTTTAGTATCCATTGTTAGGTTGTTTGTTATGGTACATGTATACATCCAGCCGGGAGGTACCACCATTACCATGGGCTCCTAATATTGGGTCTCCGATTTTCTGAGCTCGGTAAGGGCTGCCAGTTACCTTTTCCATCATCCTCAATCTATTCTCATCCTTATTCTTTCTTCTCGCCCTCACTGTCTTCCTATCGGATTAAAAGTCCCAAATTAAAAAATAAGATGGCTGTGGTTTCTAGGGTTATAAATTCGGACGTAAATCCTGCCCCATTCGGATGTCCGGGAGGCAGGGCCCAAGCGACCTCGGTCATCGAAAGTATCAACTTTCTGATTCACTACTGCAACATCCGCGGTATCAGGTCTAATCTTAATGCTATTCACCAACATCTTGAACAATTACAACCTGATATATTGTTTCTATCTGAAACACAAGTCTCCTCGAAAGCTCCGAGTCACCCGACTTGCAATTTCCTCAATACCATCTTCACTCTAACTTTCGATATAAAGGAGGCGTATGTGCCTACATCAAGGACAGAATTGCTTGCAAGAGGGTTTCTTCCTTAGAAAATAAAAATTTTGACGTGATTTGGTTTAAACATTCTGGTCCTAATTTTGTGAAATTCTACTGTTGCATTTATAGGTCTCTAATGACAGCAACTTTCAAGACTTCTTCGATTACCTTAGTACAAAGTTGACTATCTCCTGTCTCAGTTTCCATCTTGCGATATCTCATTTGTAGGCGATTTCAATGTTCATAACTCTAATTGGCTTCAATTTTCATCTACTACAAATCCGCTGGTCATTGTGCAGAAACATTTGCTATTTCATGTGATCTCACACAAATGATTTCTGAACCCACAAGAATCCCTGATAACCCTAACCATACTCCACATCTTCTAGATCTCTTTCTTACATCAAACCCTCTTGTTTATAAAACTTCCGTTCTTTCGCATTTAGGTCTTTCCGACCATTGTCTAATAAAAATCATTTCTACTTAATTCCACTGTTGTTCAAAAATAGAACCTTGTTTTTAAGTCAGCTCGATGGAGTGATTTCGGATTTCTTTAACCTTTCCATGGCGTGAACATTGTTTTAAGTCGTCTTTCTTCGGTGCTCTTTCAGTATCTGAAGTCATCCTCATGGGAATGGAGTTATACATTAAAAACTGTAGGTCATTCACGTTCCCAACCCTGGTTCAATAATTTTCTGATGCAATATCTTTAAAAAATAAATTTACATTAAATGGAAATCTAATAAATCGGTTGACAGTCATGTAGAATACGTTGGTGCTTATCTGCAAAAGTGTCATCACTAAAACTAAAAAGTTGTTCGAACAACGAAAATGCAATGAATTCATCCCTTTAGCAGTCGTAAATTTTGGTCTTTAAAAGCCATTAGTAAAACTTTAACATCTTGTTTTTGACATCTATTGACGGATCGGTAGTTCTGATTCTGTAGACAAAGCCAACGTTTTGTGGATTTGTTTGCATCAAACTCGTGTCTCAATGATTCTGGAAAAGATGTGCCCTAGTCAACTCTTCTTCTATTATGAAAAATTCATTTTCGGTACAAGCTCTTGAATCGATCATCAGTAGGGATCTCAATAACGACTGGCCCAGACGGTATCAGCTATTGTCTTAAAGAAATGTTAACTAGTACCAGTCCTATCTAAGCTCTATACGATCTCTATTCTTCTGGGAATTTTCATCATGGAAGTTAGCAAATGTTCAACCTATTCCCAAAAAGGTGATAAGACCGATCCTCAAATTACAGACCAATTGCCATCACTTCCATTTTGTCTAAAATCATGGAAAAAGAAATCAGCAACTGCTCACGTTCTTAAACTAACAAACTCCTTAGTATGGGTTTAGACAAAGTCGTTCAACAGGCGATCTTCTTTCAATTGACCCAAGTTTGGAACAATACAGTAGAAGTCCGGTGAAACAGTTGTAGTCGCTTTAGATATCTCAAAGGCATTTGACCAAGTTTGGCATAAGTGTTTACGCCAAACTCACCTCGTTTTAAATGATGCGCCTCAACTGGGTTTCTAGTTTCCTTGATAAGAACGGTTTGTAGTTGATGGCTTTTTCAAAAAGTTAACATTCGCGGGCGTACCACAGGGATCCGTTATAGCGCCTACACTTTTTCTGGACATAAACGACCTTATTTCTTCAACAACTAACCCCATCCATTTTTGCTGACGATTGCACTCTTCACTGTAGTTCATCTCAGTCTACTCTAGTGATAATCCACCCTATTAAATCAAAAATTAAAGTTGAAATGGCAAATTCAATCAACAAAGACATTCAACGTATTCTCGAATGAAGCAATAATCTAGTTAAATTTAATGCTAACAAAACTCAGTGTTTATGTCCCAAAAAGATCGATCATTTCCTGTTGTAAGTATGAATGGCTCAGTTCTTAAGTTTTCAGACTCTATTACTCTGTTGGGTATGACTGTATCTTCAAATCTCTCATGGGTTGACCATCTTCTCTCAGCTACCAAAACAGCTGCTCGTAAAATAGGCTTTTGTACAGATCTAAGCAATACTTTACCTCTCGACAACTCCTTTTTGCTGTATAAGGCCCAAATTCGGCCTCATCTGGAATATAATTCTCACCTTTGGGTTAGTGCTCAATACGCTCTCGATATCGTTGATCGTATTCAAAAGACATTAGGCTTATAAATGACCGTCTTAACTTCCAATACAGTCCCTTGAGCATAGAAGGATGGTTTCAGTTCTTTCTTTGTATTATCGTTATTACAACGGCTATTGTGCTGGTGAATTACATTCTTTGATACCATCTCCGGCTATCTTTGCGAGAAACACTCGGTTCGCTCAATCACATCATCAGTATGCAGTACAAATCTCCACTTGTCGTACCAAACGGGCGCAATCACATTTTTCTACACGGCTTCTAAACTCTGGAATGATCTCCCTAGTTCTGTTTTCCTCTCACTTATGATATGAGAAAATTTAAGGTAGCTGTTCATAGGCATCTATTGGCAATTCATTATCCTCTATCCATCCTCCTAAGTGTTCCTGAGTGCATTAGCACGATAGGTTATTAGCCTGTTCAGGTCCACAATCATAAAAAAAAAAATTATCCTCGTATAAAAGAAATGCATAATTATTATTGTTATGCGGTCAATACTTTCTGTATAATTATGTATGTATCAATTTCGCCATAAACATGTATGTAGTTTTTAAGTGAGATACTAATAAGTTATAGACCGCTGCTCACTTGCTCTCATTAAAGAGCCGCCACTGTATCAAGCCATACTCAAATACAAGACTTTTGTAAATTGAAATCTGTTTAGTACACTAATTTTAACAATCCTTATTTATTATTGTAACAATACTTAATTAATAATTGTGAAATTAATAAGAATCCTTAGCAATAACGATTTATAAATAAATAACAATAACACTAGTATAATAAAATTAGGCACTTTGTTCAAAATGTAAACCGTTCTTTTCAATACACATTTCACAGCGACGTACAATACAACGTCTTAAGTTAATTAAATGATGCACCCTTATTTCATTGCAAGCATCTCTGATGCGATTGTGAAGTTCTTCAAGTGTATTAACCGGTGGTATAACTTTTCCTTCATGAATCCCCATACAAAAAGTCAAGTGGCGTTAAATAGGGATCTAACACGCCACTGGACTTCCACGACCTATCCACCTGTAGTTATTGTTTAGCCAATTTCTTACATTTCTATAATGGGCCGGACATCCATCAAGCTGAAAAATGTCCTCTTAAATTCTAAGGAATGTCTTACATATTAACATGTTCTTCTTCTAAAAATTGTAGGAAATTTTCTGAATTTACGTTGTAAAGAAATAAGGTCCAAACACGTGGTTGCCGTAAATCCAAATCCAGACATTTGTACTAAATTCATGTTGAAAACTTCTTGGTCGAATGGCATGTGGGTTTCATGTGCCCATATATGCAGATTGTGAAAGTTTACGATACCGACGAGTAAAACAGGATTTCATCAGTCCACAGTATGTTGGAAAAGAAATCTCTATTATTTTGAATGGAGTTAAGAACCCACCTACAATAATTAAGTCTTCGTTTGCGTCACCTGGACATAAACCATGAACAGGTTGAAAATGATATGGGCGTCTGTGATCCCGTTTTAAAACCGAAACTTTACTTTGGAAATACCAAGAGCAACAGCAGTACGTCGAACTTGTCGTGGGGTTCCTATTAAATTCACTCAATATACCCTCTCCAATTCTATCTCATCCATGTTGTTCTGCCATGACATTTTCAAACCCTGGTTAATAAATCAACGATGGATACTCACAAAAACGGAATGATGAGGTTGTTGTCTATTTAAATCTTCTCCGATACTTAGCTGCGTACCTTAATTCCATTTGCGAACCATAAATAAAATGAATGTCCTTGTTCGCTATTTGTAAATGTAAACGGCATGTTACACTAATTAAAAGCTGGCAAATCAAATGAAATAACTTTTTAACTTAAAACAATAATTAATAAAGGAAATTATTCAAGATGAAGCAAGTGTTTGTAAAAAGTCAAACTGTCGTTTCAAAATATAAAATTTAATACTTACTTGTTTTCCAAGGAGTATCATATTTTGTTGCAATGAAATAAGGGTGCATCATTTAGTTAACTTAAGACGTTCTATTGTACGTCGCTGTGAAATGTGTATTGAAAAGAACGGTTTACATTTTGAACAAAGTGTTTAATTTTATTATACTAGTGTTATTGTTATTTATTTATAAATCGTTATTGCTAAGAATTCTTATTAATTTCACAATTATTAATTAAGTATTGTTACAATAATAAATAAGGATTGTTAATTAGTGTACTAAACAGATTTCAATTTACAAAAGTCTTGTATTTGAGTATGGCTTGATACAGTGGCGGCTCTTTAATGAGAGCAAGTGAGCTGCAGTCTATAACTTATTAGAATCTCACTTAAAAACTACATACATGTTTATGGCGAAATTGATACATACATAATTATACAGAAAGTATTGACCACATAACAATAATAATTATGCATTTCTTTTTATACGAGGATAATAACAATGGATACTAAAAAAAACCGATAACCTACCTATTTATAAATGAAAATGTATTTGAAATTTTAAAGAAACGATCGTTAGGTACTAAAATGGCTCTAAATGTTTTATTATATCTTTTTTATTAAAAACTTTATATTCAATTATTCACATAAAGCACATTACTTAACTTAGTACCACATCAAACACTAAAAATCAAAATAACTCGGAAACGCACAGGAATTTCGAAACAGAAGAAGGTACATTATTTTTGTTAAACTGTATGTACATAATGAAAATAACAGTTTTTTTTAAAAACAGTCATTGGCGTAGAAGTTCTGTTTATGAAAGGGGTTGAGCACCCCCTCCACTCCGCCACTGTGCAAGTTTGTGAACATTCTTATCGCTTGTTTTATGCGCCTTAATTAATAGACATTATCCCCCAACATGAAAAAATCTAAGCATTCGTTTATGAGTTATAATGAAAATTTGAGAAAAAATTATATTCAACACCCTGTATCTCGAAACGAAGCCTTCTACGACATATGTTTATAGGAACTTTTCTTTTAGAAACGTGTTCTATCTCTGTTAAAGTTTGTCTACAAAAACTGACTTACCCTGTATATATATATATATATATATATATATATATATATAATACATACATACATAATACAGGTGTATCGTAAAAAAGCTGTAATAGTTATTTTTATTTTAAAATTAAAAACAAATTAATAGTTAAAATATTTTAGCAAGCAAATCAGTCTACGTATTAAAAATTGTATTTCTAGTCCTTTAATGCACAACATTTTATAAACAAATATGTTCAACTATTGCTTTTTTATTCTTATTAACGTTAATATTGTAGGTTTCCTTCTTACACAGGTAATAACAAGCACATATAGTAATCACTACATGATAAATGCTAATACGTCCAAGAGTAAATACTGATACCAAGTTAAATTTAAAGCGGCGGTTTTCAGATGGTGAGCTCCATTGTGCCTTAAAACGTATTCCAAAAAATGGCTTTATCCAGTGGCTTCATTTGATCGTCGTGTATGATTTATCGTAATACATTATCCGTATACCTAAAACAAATCTATACCAATGTTAAATAAAATTTACTATCTTACTCAGGGTTTTGCAAGACTCCTTTAAAGCGTTAACAAAATTTTGATAATTCAGTTATAAGGAAGAAAATTCCATAACCATTGACTTCAGCATTCTTCATATTGGTGTATTGATCACCATAAACAAATTATAATAACACCATGATAAATTGCTTCAAGACTGTTAGTAAGCCACCATGTGTTATAAATAATTTGATATTAGGATGAGCTAAACTGTTAAGTTAAATTATTGAAGAATGATTAACTCACCAAGTAAATCATTTTGTGGTAACCATTTTGCAATTTTACGTTTATTGATTTGGTAAAGTTTCGTTTTACTTCCATAAACTTTCTTTTCAATGCAAATGCTTTTAATATTGCTTCGTTTTTCAACATGTAGATCTTGACTTTAAGGTTTGAACCTAAACTAAGTAAACGACATCTTTCGCATTATCTAAATATTGCTTCAAATCTTTTAGTTGTTTTAACGTGATAACCTAATGTCAATCATATTTGGTAGAAAGGAACAGCTACTTTGACACGTGAGTTGACTAGCAGTAGAGATAGTTATAGTAGAAATGCAAGGTGAGGAATGTTTGGAAAATATTTCTGCATTATCGCATTGTGTTTTTGTATGCATGAAATATAAAATAGGATAAAAATATCCTAACGCATTGTAGCTCTTTCAAAAAGTTCATTTTGTTTGAAAAACCTGACTGTGGCTCTACAACATAAGAAGGATGCCAAATTTATTCGATTATTTATAATTGGCACTAGATGATACAACACAATGTGCATTGTAGTGAGCGCAAAACCCATAAACTGCATCGTTGAATAACCATTCTACAATCACAAGGTCAAATTTTCGTTAAGTTAATTAATGTCGAACATTTGTGTCATTTAATGAGTTTTCGATAATAATATGAAGCTATGCAAATAAGGATATTTAATATCATGTTTGAATTTTAAATCGAACATATTCATTTTTAGTATATAAAGATAACAACAAATTAATCTTGTTATATTTAGTAATATTTTACCTTTAAAGCTCTCCATTGCGTTCTTGATAACGATTGTTTTCAAATTTTTACCTTTTCTTTTTCAAAAGGCGATAACACTGTAAGTGACTCACCTGAATGCTTTTAAAATCGTATGCCATTGATAATGACTGTAAAACGGCATTTGAAAGACACCTAAAATTCGTGCACTGTTTATTGCATGGTATTGTCAATAAAAATAAAGTATGTGATTATAATCATGGTTAATTATACACTTATACATTTGAACTGAATGATATCTACAATTTTAACGTATTGTCAACGTGATACCAGTACATAATATGATGGTCTGGCTTTTATAATCATATAAGTGAATAACTAAATTTATTAAATTTACTAATAATCTAATTTGCAGCAATGTCTGTTCTTTTATTCTAACACTTCAAATTTCCAAATATGATAATATAAACAAATAATGGCCTATAAGATTATATTATAATACTGACAAGAATGACTAAGCTATTTATTATTATTTAAGACTTGTAACGAACAATCTAGAAAATTGTTTAATGATTTAAATAAATTAAAGATATAGAAATAATACAGATAAGGTATACGCCTCGCACTTTGTCATTCGTCACCAATGGAATTCAACCTTGTAATCAGTGGTGTAAACAAATATTCTTTTTACAATTACTAATTTACAAACATATTATCTGGAAATTGTTTCGTTACTACATAGTGCATTCTACAAGTGACAATAAATACATGTTAAATGTTAACTTTTAATTCTATAATATAATATGAAATTTAAAATTTTCTAAAATTATATAGCTATGTTACGTCAATGGCGGTTACTAAGACACAACAGATGTTGTGGAGTCAATGCATAATACAATACAAAATTTACCACATTTATCGAATCTGTACCTGTACTAATACAGAGAATTTATTAGATTTTAAAAGTTATGACAAAATGGTTACTTGATTTTAAATACAGATTACATTATTGTTTATACATTTATAGTTATTCCACTTAGTAGGCACTGTGTTTATACTATTCTATCGTATTTTGCATTAGAACAGGGCATAAAACTCTAAAAGATGTGCTAGCATTGTCAAAAGAAAAAAATTACACTAACCTAAATTGATAAGTGCGGACCAATGGAAATCATGTATAGTTTTAGTTATTTATATTGTAGTAATGGAATTAGGTTAACTGAAGTATGAGTTACAATTGATTCGATTTTAAATAAGTTTCAACGAAATGGAAAACCATTGGTCATGGTACATTGGTCAACACGCGGTAAACATTCGATTTGCTCATGCGCTTTTTTTCTAAGGTTACAGTAGTTTTGTTTATGTTTGTTCCTATTATACCGTAGATTTTAGATTTTTATACAACTAGAAGTCAAACAAGGAAACGTGATTGGTCCGTATTATCGAATTTAGCTGCTTGTAAAGTTAATACAGTTGACTTTGAAAATTGTATTATATTCTTAAGTGAAACTAATGAGCATTGCAACATAGTTCTCATATGTAGACTTTGAATGAAAAATACATCTTTAGTCAACTATTTAAAAAGTGTGGATCAACACAGACCTACAACCAAAAATACAAATTAAAAGAAATGAAATAATTTTAATAAAAATTTGGATAATTATGCAACCAGTTATATAGTTCATTAGAAAATACAATATTAAAACAAAAACAGTATACTATATCAAACAGACGTTTAAAAGTTCATGTCAGATAGAATAATAGACTAGATGCTAACTTAGAAAAATTAAAGGTGTTTTCAATAAAAATAATAATAATACATTTACAATCATATTTATTTAATTTTTACTCTTATTTGCTTTATATTAAGAAACTTTATAAAGAAAAGTTATGAAAATACATCTTCTTGAAAAAATTCGTCTACACATTTCTATAAAATTAATCATTATTCAGATTTTGAAAAAACATTAAATTTAATTAATTTTTTGACACTAAATTACACGTATCAAAAATTGTATGGAACGTAATTAATCTATATGATTAATCTATACATTGATATTTTTATATCTTTGAAATATATAGCTTTCACAAATATTTGATATAAATCGAAAACAGTTATAAATTTGAAATGTCAACCAAAATATAATCAACAGAAGAAATTAAAACCAGCAAATATGAAACAAATAACACAAAATAAGCACGCGCACACACGCACACACATACAATTTTCAAAAGTAGTAGGCGTAGTTTTACAAGCAAATCGATAAATGAAATCAGTTTCTTGTTTGACAACTTAGTAGTTGGGTAAAAAATCTATTATCTACGGTATAATGGAAAAATACATAAACAAAACTATGTAAAACAGAATTAGATCAGATAAACAAAACTACTGTAACCTAATGAAAAAAAGCACTTAATCGAACCTACTTTTACCGCGTGTCAGGAACGTACCAGACTAAGTGCTTTTTCATTTTGACGTTGAAACTTATTTAAATCGCATCAATTAGTGCACTAATTTACTTGCAGTTAATCTAATTTATTACTACAATAAAATTAAACTATCATTCAAAGCTATATCCTATTGATGGCATTTGTCGAATTTAGCGTTAGTGTAACTTTTTGTTCTTTTTGGCAATGCAGAATTCTAGATTTCTGTGTGTTCTAATGCAAATAAGATGGAATTCAGTATAAACCATTTAACATTTCTTTTTAAATTAATCAAGATGTACACACGTAAATAACGTACTTGCAACGCAAACGCAGCAAAAGACAATAACAAAATATAAGGTAATGAAAATCTTAATTGAAAATACTAATGAATGTTAACAAAGAGAGCAGTGAGACTGAGAATCAATCTCTATATCTATTAGTATGTGTGATAAACGAACAGATTTTCTTCTATGTTTGTTGGTGACGTCGCATCGTCTGTGAATGCCAGCTGTCGCCCTGTCCATGTCCGCTGTTCTGTTAATTTTGTTTATCTG
Source organism: Vesta saturnalis (assembly GCA_036346205.1). NCBI lineage: Eukaryota > Metazoa > Arthropoda > Insecta > Coleoptera > Lampyridae > Vesta > Vesta saturnalis. The sequence goes on along the minus strand of JARFJB010001218.1, from coordinate 2,182,991 downwards.
TCATCAGTCACAAGTCACAGTCAGTTATTGTCTTAGCATAGATAAAGAATACGTTAAGAATGGCAATCTTATACTTTTTCAAAACGATTTGAGCGTCACAATTAGACACATATAATTAAATAAACGCGGTAATTTTAAATTAGTATAGAGTGTACTATTATTAACATTAATAGAAATTATTCATCTAATCAATCAAAGGTAATATAATGAACAGTAGAATAACAATAATATTTATTATTAGTTAATAATTTCCGTTTTTCAAAAAATTTAGATTTAAAATTGATTTCAAAAATACATTTCTAATATTAGAAAATTTATTAACATGATTAACGATACATGAAAATAAAGTAAAAAAATAAGGTAATACATTAATATGAAAATTATTATTTTTTTAGAACTTATTCGTTCATAACAAAACTTATAATAATTTAACATTAGCCAAATTGCTTTGATATGTTTAAAAATTAGTTTTGATTTAAAACAACTTATTGGCTAATGAGTAGCCTATATTTATATTTTGTAAATAGTAGACTAGTAATTAAATGTAACTGATTATTGACAATATTATTAAATGAACTGATTGATCAAAATATTGTTTTATTTTATTTGTTTATCCTGGACCAAATATATTCACTTACAGTCAATTTCTTTAAAATGTCTAGTAAAAGAAACTCTTTATACAATTATTTGTTTAAGGAGGATGACAGCCTATTTTACAACATACCATTAGTTACGATTAGTGACAGCATTGTGCCCTATAAGTGGAATAACTATAAATGTATACCTAAACAATAGTGTAATCTGGTATTTAAAATCAAATAACCATTTTGTCATAACTATTTTAAAATTATAATAAATTGCTCTGTATTAGTACAAGTACAGATTTGTATTTTATATTTATATTACAGAAATGTTGGTGAAATTATGTATTGTATTATGCATTGACCTCTTCAACCATCTGTTGCGTCCTTATAACATTGACGTAACATAGCTAGGTATATCATTTTAAAAATTTTAAATTTCTTATTATATTATAGAATTAAAAGTTAACATTTAACATGTATTTCTTATCACTTCTAGAAAACACTATGTATTAATGAAACAGTTTCAGATAATACGTTTGTAAATTAGTAGTTGTAAAAAGAATATTTGTTTACACCACTGATTACAAGGTTGAGTTCAATTACGAATGACAAAGTGCAGGGTATACCTTATCTGTATTATTCCTATATCTTTAATTTATTTAAATTATTAAACAATTTTCTAGATTGTTTGTTACAACTTTAAATACTAATAAATAGCTTAGTCATTCTTGTCAGGTTTATAATATAATCTTATAGGCCATTATTTGTTTATATTATAATATTTGCAGATTTGAAGTCTTAGAATAAAAGAACAGATATTTTCTGCAAAATTAAAAATTATTAGTAAATTTTAATAAATTTAACTCCGGTTTTTCGCCCTCATATGATTGATTGAAAAGCCAGACCATCGATCAAGTTTCCACTGATTCATGGTCAATAAGGTCGACTACTACCATTATAATGAAACAAACAATTACAATAGCAAAAGTTTTTAATGTTAATATACCTACATTTTTATATATTATTAACTGATATCACGTTATAAATAGGTTCAAAATTGTAGATATCATTCAGTTCAAATCATATGTATAATTAACCATGTATTATAATCACATATTATATTTTTATTGACAATACCATGTTAATAAACAGTGCACGAATTTTAGGTGTCTTTCAAATGCCGTCTTACAGTCATTATCAACTCGGGCATACGATTTTAAAAGAATTGGCAGTTAGAGGTCACGAGGTTACAGTGTTATCGCCTTTTGAAGAAAAAGAAAAGGTAAAAAATTTGAAAACTATCGTTATCAAGAACGCAATGGAGAGCTTTGAAGGTAAAATATTACTAAATATAACAAGATTAATTGTTTTATTATCTTTATAGCTACCAAAATGAATATGTTCGATGTAGCAAATTCAAACATGATATTAAATATCCTTATTTTTCATAGCTTCATGACTTCTATTACCGAAAACTCATTAATGACACAAATGTTCAGACATTAATTAACTCAACGAAAAATTTGACCTGATTGTAGAATGGTTATTCAACGATGCAGTTTATGGTTTGTGCTCATTATAATGCACATTGTGTTGTATCATTCCAGTGCCAACGTTCGTTGATAAATAATGAATAAATTCTGGCATGCCTTATGTTGTAGACACAGTCAGGTCTTTCAAACAAAATGAACTTTTTTGAAAGAGCTTAAATGCGTTAATATTTTTATATCCTATTTTATGTTCATGCCATACATTAAACACACAATGCGATAATGCAGAAATATTTTCAAACATTCCTCATCTTCCGATTTCTACTATAACGTATTACTGCTAGTCAACTCACACGTGTCGGCAAGTCCAGCTGTTCCTCTTCTACCAAATATGATTGACATTGAGGTTATCACGTTAAACACCAAAGGCCTACCCAAAGATTTGAAGCAATATTTAGATAATGCGAAAGATGTCGTTATTTTAGTTTAGGTTCAAACCTTAAAAGTCAAGATCTATGTTGAAAAACAAGCAATATTAAAAGCATTTGATTGAAAGAGAAATTTTATGTAAAAAACTTTACCAAATCAACCTCAAACGTAAAATTGGCAAAATGGTTTTTCAAAATGATTTACTTGGTGATGATAACTCATTTTCAATAATTTAACTTAACAGTTTAGCTCATCCTAATATCAAATTATTTATAACGCATGGTGGATTACTCAGTCTTGAAGCAATTTATCATGGTGTGCCTATTGTAATTCCGTTTACGGTGATCAATTCACCAATATGAAGAATGCTGAAGTCAATGGTTAATTTTTTATAACTGAATTATCAAAATTTGTTAACATTAGTCTTACAAAAATAAGATATAAATTTAACATGTATAGTTTTTTTAGGTATGAATAAGTTGATCAAAATCATGCCGACGATAAAGAAACGGATAAAGCCGTTTTTTGAATACGTTTTAAGGCACAATGGAGCTCACATTCTGAAAACCGCCGCTTTAAATTTAACTTATCAATATTTATTTAGACGTATTAGCATTTATGGCATTGATAGTGATTACCCATATAGCTTTTATTACCTGAAAGAAGGAAACCTACAAAGAGTATTAACGTTAATAAGAATAAAGAAGCAATAGTTGAACATATTTGTTTATAAAATGTTGCATTAAGGACTAGAAATATAATTCTTTATACGTAGACTGATTTGCTTCTAAAATATTTTTGATTTAAATAACAGTAGATTATGTCACATGGATAGAAGTGAGTCTTTTTGTGCTGAAGGTATGAAAACTTAAAGCACAAATACTGAGTAACATATACTTTTCTTTTCAAGCGTAAGAATTAAATACAATTTGAACATTTTATCTTATTTTATTTTGAGAGAGTGACAGTAAATGAATAATTTTCTATTTTGCAATTTTCAAATTTTAAAGCACTAGTAATTCCCATTTCTAATCCGTTATTTGTAGTATTTTTTACAATATACATATCATTCATTTCATTATTTGCAGGATTTTCTACAATATTAGTAACGTCTGCCAGACAGTCAGAACTATTTTTTTTTGTCCGGATAAAATTGATTTTTTTACGAGAATTTGATTGCTTGGTAAATTGACGACACAAACCACGTACGATAAAAAAACAAGTCCTTCGGCGTCGTGATGTTACCATAACAACATACCAAAATTATTTTGTATTTATCGCGGTCCTTGGGATATTACTACTGATAATTTGATTCATATATAAAAAATCTCGAGTCGCGATGAATTTGTCACTTTAACATCGGATAAAGTTAGCCCTAACTTTGCATCTGAACAAAATGTGTGTAAACTTCCATGGCAGACTGTCTCAAACCTGATTATTGTTTGTTGCTGTGATTTGAATTTTTCATAATTACCTAGCTATTATTTTTAATTGTTCATTAAATTATCTCATCGAATTACACTACAGGTTTTTCTTTTCTCCAAGATAAAATTTCATTTTTTAAACTCTAATTTGGTTTCTTTTTGGTAAATTGACTTCACAAACCACCAGATGAAAAAACTCGTCCTTCGGACTCGTTTTTTTTATCGTAGGTGGTTTGTGTCGTCAATTTATCAAGCAACCAAATTCTCGTAAAACATAGTAGTTTTCGCAACTAGTGCGCTGTTTACACATTTCTTGGTGCGACACCGTTCTTTTTTACCCGAGGCCTAGTCGAGGTATAAAATATAAGGCCGAGCATCAAAAAGGTGACAGCGCGTGTTGCGAACAAAATTTTTTGTAATCGTTTACATAAAATTAGAAAAAATTAAATTTTGGAATATTTGTTGACAAATGTCAAATTAAATACATAAGCAACAAAGTTTATATATGACAACTATATATACCACTTTTCCCTTTATGTATTAAAAGTAACGATTGCAAAAAAATTATTTTACCCGCACAAAAAACCTCTCGTGTAATTACAACCGAAAATTTAATTCATCTGTCAAAAACAATTCTTTCTAGTATACGTTTTATCTCTTTCACATCAGAAGTACTGATATAGCGCGTCCAAACCTCCAAATCCAGTATGGGACTTATGGAAAAACAGTGCAGGATTGCCAAACTTATTATGCCAATAGATTACTGCAACTATAACACCGTATTACGGTTATCAAATACAAGTTAAGTGTATTTGCGGTTATAATCATACTATACGAGAGACACAATTTCTAACCTCATAATTAATAAAAATATTTGCAATGCAATACAAATTTAGATAAATCTGCAATTTACTTATGAATATATCAAAAAAGACTACCCTTAATCTATACAAATCCAATCTTTGAACTGTATTTAGAAAAGCGAAGTAGGCGTATGTAATGTAGGGGTACATTACATGGCAATACGATGGGTTAGGTTACACTGTACATGGGATTGTGAAAGAAGCTCTATAAGCAACAACATGAGCAAATGATAACTTTATCCTTTGCCTACGGAATGAGTATATAAACAAAATAGCAATTTTATTAAAGATTGATTATATCTTCATCATTTATTTCCATTGTAGCACAATATTGTAAAGATCCAGCTTAACTTTACTAAAATTTTGTCTAATTAATTCTTTTTAATTGCCCTACAGTAATTAAGATAGGTAAAGTTGTTTAAAATTAAAACCCATTATAAAAGATTGCGCGATATTGCACCATAAATAATGAATTTCAATCCCCTCCGACGTAGATATTAAAAAGCATCAAATGCTCTTATGTCCGAGAACACTCAGCTAATCACAGCCAGAGGACCACTGCATAGAAGCCGGATCCACCCATCACGAATCAGCTATAGAAACCGCGGCGCTACCGGAAGAAATCCTACTACTCCGCGATTCCGCTACTTCCTACTGCTTTTTCCGCGACTACTATTTTTGCTATTTTTGTTATTTCGCGACTCCGTTATCCTGACACGCTCGCGTCTCCAGCAGTCAGAACCGAAATCCAGACCGCGCGCCTGACGTAGTTAGTTTCGTTGTAAACGTCGCCGACCTGCCGATTACCACATCCGTTTATCCTGAACCATCGTACATCTTTAGTCGCGTTACTTCGCCGCCGTCATCAGTAAATCAGCATTATACAATCAATTTAGGTGCATAATATTTCTACATGAGTCACTAGGCCATGCAGAAGCAAACAAATACCTTTTATAGTTATATTGAGCACCTGTAAGAAACTGATGGAAAGTATCCAACTTCTATTAACAATTCGTCGAAATAGTATCTAGAAGTATGGTTGTCGTAGCTGACTATTGCTTCAGGGCTCCGTCAAGTAATAAACCAAATAGGACTCACCAGTAACTTGGTTGTGTCGGGAATACCCAAACGTCTTACTTGATTTAACCTCGGTGTTTTAGGTAGAAATCGAGTCGAGAATAATGAAATCTTGAACTATTTTCGAGGCAGAGTTGTCGAAACCAGTTTCTGCTTAGTGAGCCGTACTGAGGAAAATACTGCCAGTATATCCATGAATTCGGTTTCGAAAAGTATTCACGTACAAGTGAAGAAACGATTGCAGCATAACACAGAAGGAACAAAAAGGACAAAATAATCTAAATAAATCAACGTCTTTGTTGAAATTAGCACTAGTTGTGGAAACTTTAAATATATAAGTAATAACCTGAAGGGTGGTAACATTATGAAGAGTTGCCTCCTGAAGAGACAAAAGATTCGGTAGATTTTAATTCATTTCCGTATAAAACGAAAGACAAAGAAAAAGATCATGACCTTTTCTAAAATCTCCTTTTCGATCAATTGTAGAATTAATATTTATCAAAGAAACTTATGAAATTTGGTGTAGACCTCGAGTACTATTTTACGCGGTGACCTCTGCAACTATAAATAAATTACTAACAAATCTGCCACAAGCAGCGTGGTGTACCAACCGGTATGTAAACTCAAACCTAAAAAAACATGTAGTAACTAAAACCGTAACAAATCTCCCTAGCTAGACTTAAAAACCCTCCCATTTCTAAACCTTTACAAAGCGGACCTAAACGCAAAACCGAAACAACACCAACCCCAGCACACAGGAATAGTCGTGCTAAAAGTCCACCCAAAATAATAAGTTAAAGAGAGAGTTGAAGGTTCTGATGTGGAACAGAGGTTACACTTTAAGAACGAATAGATAGAGGTGAGTGTACGCTAAATAACCTTCTACAAGAAGAACCAATCAACCAACAAATAATCGTATAGTAACTAAAACCGTAACACCCATTATCATCTTCCGGAGTGTATAAGTTATCATGCGAAAAATATAAATTGGAACCACAACACGTAGCTTAGAAACAAGACGTAAAGAACATGTGAGATTTTGTAGATTAGTCAACTAGAAATCTGCGGTCAAGATAAACTGAATATTATGTGAAGCTGTTGAAATATATGAACATACAAATAACCTCAACAGACAAGAAGACAATTCTGTTTTAATAGACGTTGGCATCTTATAATTAAAAATCCGCAATGATACGTCTTAATTTTAATTTTAGCTTTTGGTATGTTTAGGTTTTTCCTAGACCTAACTAAGTGCTTTACCAATTTTATGTTAAATTACCACAGCACTATAATTTAACATGTGTAGTTGAAATTAAAATTAAAATGATATCAAACGTACTACATTGTGTTTTCCCTGTAAAAAACACTTACACTTATTAACATCGCTATTTCTTTGTTTTGACTGGATTATTTTAATTGATGTCAAGTTTTTCACAACTTTACTCTTACATCATAACTTGATTAAATATTGTTAAATTTGTTAACCTTCGATCGTTAGAGTGTGTTCTAGTTTGTCATCTTCAAGGCAGTTTAACAATATTTGATTTATTAACAATCTAGTTATTCGTTACTAAAGTTGTATTCCATGGTTGGCTTTATATCTGCCTCAAACTGTTATATTATTAGCAGGCTTATGTTTCCGTTTTCTCTATTTCAAAGTTCATAAATTTGTTTCAACATCTTAAACAATTCTGTAAGATTGTGTTACTACTGATGAAGATAACTGTAAGTGTTCTCGAAACGTTTAGATTTGTAAAACATAAATACAAATATACACTATTGAAGAACCGAAAAGCTTAGTATATTAAATATGGGTAATAATGGCGAAAGTTTACATCTTCGTAGTTCAAATTAATCACTACGTTCAATACAATAGCTACACAATTTCCACTTATGCAAAGAGGCCGTAAATTTATGTTATATAAATTGGTTTTTATAAATTCATTGCCTCGAAAACCAGGTGAAATGAATGTAATTGTAGACCTGTTCCGATGTCTTCAAACGGGTATGACAGCCAAAGGTATATTTTACGAAGTAATCACAACGATATGACTATTGTTATCATCGGTGGTATAAAAAATAGTACAGAAAAATCCAGAAGAAGAAGAAAAAGTACCGAAACAATTTCAGATGTAAGAATCATGTATAATTCATTTGTTTACAAAAGGATATATATATATATATATATATATATATATATATATATATATATATATATGTTGAGATGATTTAAATTACATTCTGTAGCTATGTAAGTCACATAGCGAATAATTTCATTAATTTGTACAAATGGTACATTTCGTTATATATAATATTAGATAAGAATGATTGATTAACATTGAGATGGGTGTAAATTTAGATAATTCATAATAAAATGTTAAAATAATTATATTCGACAACATATTACATTTAAGTATAGGGTATGTTAGTTATCGTAATGTATTAAATCAAGTTCATATTTAATTACATATTTATTTGAACTTATTCGTTCATAACAAAACTAATAAGTTCATATTTAGTTATAGGTTTATTTAAACATAATGTTCTAACGACATGAGGTACAGGTTGTAGATTACAAAAATAATGTTAAAACTAGTTTAGGCATATCATGTCACAATTTCAATGTACGCAGCCAAGAATTATGAAAACGTTCGTGTAGCGATAAACGTATATAAGTGCTAAAATTACTTAAAAACAGAATAAATACATTGGTGATTAACTATAAAACTTAAACAAGCCAGCAGTTCTGGAATTATTGTGATTAATCAACATTTACAGACCTTAAATTAGTGATTTGCAACAATTCGACACAAGTCTCAGAAGAACTAATAAACCTATAAAAGTGTGAGAATAAATTAAATTAAGACATAAACATTAAGAATAAACACTTTCACAAGCATTTAAAGTGCTTAAAAGTGTAAAATTATACATTAAAAATTATAATATTAATTTGAGGTTATGTTATTTCCTCACATAAAAATTATGTAAAAGTTTTTATAGATTGAGACAATTTGTTCAAAATAAATTATAAGAGGTAAAAATAGTAAAGTAGCCTCAATTTCAAGTCACAATTCACTATATTTGTGACTATTTTGCCAAATTTAGTTTCTAAGAGTGTTTGAAAATTTCAAATAATTTTCCTTTCAAATTGGCCGTAGGCATGTAAAAGATGAATATTTATATGTAGTAGCATCCCATATTCATGTGGAAATCAATTCCAGGCCTGTAAAGTACATAAAATTAGCTTAAAATCAATAAATCAATGTAAAATCAACATGGTTAATAATTGGAGGAATTAGTTCGTGTTTGGATTTATTTTAGGAAAATTATGAGATTCCGAATATGTTGTTAGTTTTAAGATAGGTTTAAGGGGCAAAAGTTATGAGCTTTTGAAATTAAATTGTAATTTAAGAAATGCTTTAGCCAATCAGAATTGAGGAAACATTGGAGGTAACTGTTGATAACAATCGAAGATTTTGGTTTCTACGCTTTGCATATAAATAGAAGTGCTGAAGGATTAGTAGCTCTCTCAGTTTTTCTCTGTTACAACAGCTTGCTAAAGCAAGATGTTGCCAAATTTTTCTTGAAATTATTTTAAACAAAATAACGCCACTTTCGATAAAAATAAAGTGCGGTTTTTGTATCGGCAGTGTTAAAAACAAGTGATATTCATTTGTCGTTAAATAATTTAAATTAAGGTTAGTTTACCTTTTTAAAATAAAAATCGGTTGTTATCGACAGCGAGTTGAAAATATTTCCGCAGATTCGACATTGTTTTTTTAAGTTTGTTTGTGTTTAAGTTTTGTTTAGATATTAATTGTATTTTCTTCGTGTTTCTTTCATTATACATTTATTTATTGGAAGCGTGTTTAATTTAAAATAACCTTCAAACTACCATGCATTTCAAAATTTATTTTGAAATAAAAATAATAAGTGTGATGATCCTGAAAATAAAGATTCATCAATATGAAGAAACATAGTGAAACTTACGTAAACGTATAAGCAGTTAAAATAGAAGCAAATTTGGATGTTTAAGAAGCAGAGTTGGAGTTCGAAGGAGCTGTTTTCTACGATCAACTCAATCAAACTCGATCAAATCAGTTCAATATATATATATATATATATATATATATATATATATTGCGCTGTGCAAAAATTGATGTTGAATATAATTATTATTAAATTTAATAAATATCTACTTGGGGATAGGGTTCAATTTGAATTTCGTAGGCAAATAAAAATAAAAACAAACTTTTTCATTATTATTAAATTGAAATGTTAACGTGAAATCTTAAAATCTTATTTCACACAAGGAAATATTCCTGTGTATAATTTAATAGTTCTTTACAATTATTTGTTTTAACGTATACCAGACTTCTATGGAATTTGCAACTAGTATGCATGCGTTGCGTCCTTGCTAAATTACATATGTGCAGCTTGTCAAAATTCCAAACAACGATCTATTCTTAGTAAGTACAATTTTACTTTAATCAAAATTAGAATTATTATATTTATGATTACACTTGTTCATTACCTTTCCAGATATTGATACACGTCGTCGCACAACAATTATACAGAAATTTAAAAAAAATACATACATCAAAAGAATAATCAATGCAATCTACTGGGTTATGGTAATAAAATAAACTCACATGTATTTTCGAAATTTCCATTACATGCTCACCTTAAGCTTGTTCCATGTTAACATTGGATATAAACTTCATTCCATCTAACGATGATACTGCCTTCCTGTAGAAATTGGTACTACTTAATTCCCATAAATTCATCCAGCTTCACTAACTTGTGGTAAATCGTCTTTGCGGTAAATACGTTGCACTTGGGTAATATGCTCATTTCCTTTTATAGTTGCACTTTCATTTTATTTGAATATTTGAATATTGATTTAAATATTTATTAATTTTTCGCATTAATCTTGTGGCTTATTCTTTCATAAACTTTTATAATTGCTAACACTTTTATTTTAGATACCGATTTGAAGTTAAAGTTGTTTTATAACATCAATTACTTTTGAGAAAAAAATAACAGACGAATTATATTAAAATAAAAAACATGCACATCACCGGATGTTAAACAAAATTTCGAAATGAAACAAAACAAGTGTCGAAAATTATAACCGGTAACCTTAGTTTTTAAAATTTTGTAATATGTTATAACGATTGTTTCTGAAATCTCAGAATCTACGTTGCTCGCGGTTCACTTCCGATAATGTTAACGAAAATTTTAACTTACATGTTCACAAATGCACTATTCGTACTATGACTTGTTAGCCCCCAAAAATATAGAAGAGAAGAGAAGAGAGTGAGAAATCAGGACCAATTCCTTTTATACTATCTCATAGCTACCATAACTGTCAATTTTTTTTACATTACATACAAAAGATCCTGGCATTCGATTGGTCTAAAAAAAAAATTAATTTAACTAAAACATAAATTATGCCATAACTTTTTCAATTCAATTCGAATTTGTTTTTTAAATACATTTTTGAACTCAACAAATTTCTGCATAAATAGATACCTGACATGCCATAATTCGCTTCATGAATTTACATTTTAAAAATTTTATACCTAAATTTACTGATATCTAATAAATTTTGTATTTTACCACTAAACTGATGACATATTCAGCTTCTACATGAAAAACTCTATAAGAATACACTTATCTCTACCCATGTTACATAGTTTTAGCAAAATTCCAACTTTAATACCTTAATTTTATGTACTTAACGTAACTTTTCTGCATATTCAAAATAAATTTCTTTGTACAAATAAGGGAAACCTATTATTATATGCTTTTATAGTTTATAACTTATCTTGCCCTAAATAAGACATAAATTTGTAAACTTAATTATTGTACTTAACCTAACTTTATATAATTTAATGTAATCTTGCGTTTTAAACGTTTACATAACTTGTAATGTTTATCTAATATGTTCCTATACATGTATCTAACACAATCACTGTTTATCTGTACTTTATAGTTTCTAATTTTGTATTTTCACACTTTCATATTGTTATCATATTTTGTAAGTTTTTTTTACACAAATTGTATTTATATGGTTCATATCACATTGCACATGTAATGTTCAAGTTCTTAGATATGTTTTTAAGGCACTTTAACTTCTTAAGCACTTTTTAAACACTTAGTCTAAGATCTACGAACATAACGTCTTCGTACCATAACCCTTTTTATAGTTCGCAGAGTTTTTATGCATTGTATTAATTACTATACATGTTCTACACATTAAAATTATTGTACTTCATGTAATCAATATCTGTTGTGTTTAATGGCTTAATTATAATGATCTATATGTGAAATTTCTTATTTATCTTTAACGAAACTGAACGTACACACTATTATGTATCGTGTTGACGTTTTTAACATGCTGCTGCTATAGCTCAATGCTTGTATGAATACAATATCATTTGCAAACCCCACAAAGCCTGTTTTGTTGTATAAAATCCATATTTTTATATGCGTATTTTCGCATAACAAAGTGTATAACTTCAACTTTATTTGAACTTGCCTACGATATAATATTTGAACTCGATACAACTCTACCCCCTCTATTATACGTATTTATAACCATCGCAATATATGTATATATATATATATATATATATATATATATATATATATATATATATATATATATATATACATACATACAATATGTCTCAGTAAGTTGGAACCATATGGGAAACTTTTTTATTATTAATTTTAGGAAAAAAAGTTATTCTTTATAAAAAGTTCTGCATGTTCCAAAATGTAAAATACGATCATCAAATATCAAATTTTTTTAGTCGTATACGAGGTTTGTCAAAAAATATGAATTTTACTCAAGAGTAAAGTACCTTTAAAATTGACAATATCGAAAAATATTATTAAAAAAGTTGATCAAATATGCAGTTATATCCATTTACATTGAAAAAATAGGTTTTGTGCTTGTTTAATATTGTTTCTATTTTGAATGAACATTTCTCTCTTGTGATTATAAAAGTCATGGTAACCTTCTCGAATCTTAATGTTTTCAAACAATTTTGATTTAAACACGTAATGAATGCATATGCATTTATTTAATTTAATTTAAAATAAAAATAAAAAAATAATAAGTGGTGCAACTAACGTAATATTAATTCTAGAAATAAATAGAAACTTAATTTTCACTCATTCCACTAATGCCTTCACATATCTACGTCTCGTTCAATCCATGTATTCGTTCTATTGGCAAATTCACGTAATACATTCCTGATCATTTCTGGAAAAATTTCTGGCATTTTCTAAAATTATTCTTTCTAAATGGTCGACATCTTGAAATGGCTTCCTGGTAAACTTTTTGTTTCAAGTAGCCCCATAGGAAGTAATCAAAGGTACAGATCTAGCAGGCCAAAAGATCAGAATATCTGTGGATAACGTTTCCATGGAACATATGTTCAAGATATTCCTAACATTCAATGTACTGTGACATGCACTATCTTGTTGGTACCAAATACATTGTCGTTCTTGTAAGGGTAGTTCGTCTATAAAGTCATAAATGTGAGTTTGTAATAACTGTAAATAACTTTCGGCATTCATGGTTTGGCGAAAAAAAGAAGGTGCTATTAATCTGTTTTTATAAATGCCACACCACACGTTAGTCTTAAAGGAATATTGGTCATGAGAGTTTATTACAAAATTGGGATTTTCAGACCACCAGCGGCAATGTTGTGACGCGACAGTTCCATTAGACGAGAATATTGCCTCATCAGAAAAAATAATACGTCTCATAAAAAAAGGGTCATATTCTAACTCTCCTTGGATGAGACAGCAAAAATCAAAGCGCTTATCATTGTCTCTTTCTTTCAATATGTGCACTAATTTTGGTTTGAATGTTCTGTATTTATTCAGTTTTAAAATTCCTACCAGTGTATCTTTACATATATTCTTTTGCATCAACGATTTCCTTTTGCGTAATGACATTTTTGGATTGGCAACAACAGACAGCATTACTTCAAACTGCGTATTATCATCGGCAACCAATTTTCGGCGTTTTACGTCAAACCTATTCTTAATACTTATTTGTATTTTGAATTTATTCATTATTTTCGTAACAGTTGAATGGGTAATATTTTTATTGGGATGTCTATTATTAAAAATAATTGCTGCTTCTCTATGGGTTTTATAATTTTCTCCCACAATCAAGACGATTTCTATTTTCTCTCACTTTAATAACTATAACTGTCAAACATTTGTTGCTGTCAAACTTTCATTAGTTTGTCAGTGCATCCTAGATTACACGTAAAATTTGTATTGTTATTGTACCTAGAAATACATTTCAAAAATGAATAAATTTTTTCAATGTAAATGGATGTAATTACATATTTGAACGTAGTTTTTAGATCTGATCAACTTTTTCATAACATTTTTTGATATTGTCAATTTTAAAGGTACTTTACCCTTGAGTAAAATTCATATTTTTTGACAAACCTCGTATACGACTAAAAAAATTTGATATTTGATGATCGTATTTTACATTTTGGAACATGCAGAACTTTTTATAAAGAATAACTTTTTTCGTAAAATTAATAATAAAAAGTTTCCATATGGTTCCAACTTACTGAGACATATTGTGTTATATATATATATATATATATATATATATATATATATATATATATATATATATATATATATATATATATATATATATATATATATATCTCTAAAACAATAATTTTTGGAAAATCTCTCACAGGTCGATTTTTATTTTTGTGGCACATTTTAGCATAAAATTTTACCAACAACGCAAGTGTTCAAGATTTTTCCAAAAATAACTATTTTGAAATAATGAATTTTGTTCCAAGCTTTTGGACCACTGTATATATATATATATATATATATATATATATATATATATATATATATATATATATATATACTATTACGTTGTAATTTGTTTTACTAATTAATATTTGTCATAAATAGTTGTAGTTTTTTATTACTATTTTGTAAGTTAATTAGATTAGTAGTAATGTAAATATAATTTTATAGTAAATATAAAAGCATTTTTGATAAATAGTTGCCATCTAGTGAGGAAGGAATAAATGCGAAAATGTACAAATACAATTTATTTGATTAAATACAGGTCACTGTAATTATAATAGTTAAAAAA
The DNA here is from genome assembly GCA_036346205.1 of Vesta saturnalis. Lineage (NCBI taxonomy): Eukaryota > Metazoa > Arthropoda > Insecta > Coleoptera > Lampyridae > Vesta > Vesta saturnalis. The sequence goes on along the minus strand of JARFJB010001218.1, from coordinate 2,167,955 downwards.
AGGGATCTTTATAGTTTCAAATTTGACCAGAAAGTTGCACATTTAAATTTTATCTTTATGATAAGAATTTTCAAAAGTGTAAAATTATTATTCTTCTTATCTGCGTGCCATCTTAGCGTAAGAGCTAAAAAGTGTTAGAAAAGTGATTTTGAAAGTAATTAACTATATTATAGTTACCTGATTTGAAAAGGATTAATCTCAAATCACTTAATAATCATAGTGTTTCAATTTGGTGAGTTTTAAAGTTTGAGCATTACGGGTTATCTCTGGAGGATAAAATTCTAACAATCATCGAAGGCAACCACGAACCTGAAATTTTTATTAAAGGTAAAATTTAACTGTTAATAACAAATATACTTACCCATTTTTCCTCACTAGGGTTTTACGTCCAGATAATTTTACGTTTTAGTTTCACTTTACGATTTTTTTTGTTTTCTAACAGCGAAAATACTAGCTTATATTCTAAGTTTACCTGTTAGTGATTTATCTTAATCACAACTTGGTTTATCCTGTGGATTTATTTCACCAATTAGTTTAAGTTTGATTCCATTGAATGTTTGATGTAACCAGTTATAATACAATCGACAACGTGTACATAGTAGGATTAAGGAAAGATATCGCACCACCACATGGTATAAAGGGATTGGTAAAGAGAACAATACGAGCCAATTAAGCAACACGGCATCGACAGCCCTGATAAGGTCAGTGAACGCAGATTCAAACATTCGTATATCGTGATTCAATATGTTGTGCATATCGTCGACTAAAGGCTATAAATTTCAAATTGTAATTATAAATAATTGAATCGATTTCATACTTGCTCATATAGTCAAGCATCGTCCTCGTAAATTGGGAAATTTAATAATTATCGTTTAAATCATTGATAAACTTACCAGAATCAAGATTGTTGTCAATTAGAACGTTTATTCATAATAATCCACCACCCAAAATTTAATGCAAATTAAAGTAAATATTCTAGATAAAATATAAAGAAAATTAACACTAATAATAAGAACATGCAAATTATAAAATAAATAAGTAAGAAAATCAGACAGCCGTTATATGTAATTGTTTGGGTAATGTAGATGTGATATTTGCAGGAGGTTGAATAGCGTTGTTGAAATTTATATTTTGGATTTAAACTTAATGAAATCTGCAAGTTTGCGTTATGTACTTTTATATGAAAATATAGAAATAAAAAAAAAAAAAGAAAAGAGAGCTGCAAATATCACAAAGAAAGGGTTGATTATGTGCACAGCAATCGACAAACATATATACTTTAAAGAAAAATAAGTGTTTTAGTATTTAAGAACGTAGATTAGTGAATTTCAACCAATTATTGAAAGACGAATATTATAGGTTTTTCGTTAACTTTTATGTTATGGTAGAGATTTTTCTTTTCATATTTTATTGGATTTATGAATAAAGATAAGTGTTTTGATATTGTCGAAAAGTTATTAATGTTTACAATATTATTCAGCAAGCATTAAAGATTGATAATAATAAAGGTAAGGCTTAGAACCGACCGAACACCGTCAGCATTTCTGGCTTGTGTTGCGACCAACAAGCCAGTGGCGCATATTTATGACATCACAGTGTTTCGTATTGTTAGAACCGCACGGCCTCTCCGACCAAGTCAAAGAGCAAGCGGCAACAAACAAATTTCTTGTCGCACTCATAGGTCTGTCCACCATTGTAGATTGTTAGATCGGCCAGATAATTGTCCTCATTATAAAAGGTCAATAACATATATATATATATATATATATATATATATATATATATATATATATATATATAATACAGCTGTATAAAGAAAGCCAAGCTGTAATTCCGTTATTCTTTGGTGGATTTTAAAATTAAAAAAAAACAAATTAATGGTTTGATATACCCTACAAGATGTCACCAACTTTCAATTTTTTGATCTCTGCCCTCGGAGTAGAAGGTATTTTTCTGCTTTAGCCAGTTTTCTCTACATTCAGCACAAAAGACTCACTTTTACTTCATGTGACTTAATCTACTATTATGTCAAATCAAAAAATATTTTAGCAAGCAAATCAGTCTACGTATTAAAAAAATTGTATTTCTAGTCCTTTAATGCACAACATTTTTATAAACAAATATGTTCAACTATTGCTTTTTTTATTCTTATTAACGTTAATACTTTTGTAGCTTCTTCTTACACAAGTAATAACAAGCACATATGGGAGTAATACACCAATGCCATAAATGCTAATACGTCTAAGAGTAAATACTGATACCAAGTTAAATTTAAAGCTTTTTCATATGGTGAGCTCCATTGTGCCTTAAAACGTATTCCACCCAAAAATGGCTTTATCCAGTGGCTTCATTTGATCGTCGTATGATTCTTGATCGTAACTTACATTATCCGTATACTAAAACAAAACTATACCAATGTTAAATAAAATTTACTATCTTACTCAGGGTTTTGCAAGACTTCTTTAATAGCGTTAACAAAATTTTGATAATTCAGTTGATAAGGAAGAGAAATTATAACCATTGACTTCTGCATTCTTCATATTGGTATTGATCACCATAAACAGGAATTCCGATAATAGGCACACCATGATAAATTGCTTCAAGACTGCTTAGTAAGCCACCATGTGTTATAAATAATTTGATATTAGGATGAGCTAAACTGTTAAGTAAATTATTGAAGAATGAGTTATCACTCACCAAGTAAATCATTTTGTGGTAACCATTTTGCCAATTTTACGTTTGAGGTTGATTTGGTAAAGTTTCGTTTTCACTTCCATAAAACTTTCTCTTTCAATCCGCAAATGCTTTTAATATTGCTTCCGTTTTTCAACATGTAGATCTTGACTTTTAAGGTTTGAACCTAAACTAAAGTAAACGACACCCTCTTTCGCATTATCTAAATATTGCTTCAAATCTTTGGGTAGCGCCTTGGGTGTTTTAACGTGATAACCTCCAATGTCAATCATATTTGGTAGAAGAGGAACAGCTGGACTTGCCGACACGTGTGAGTTGACTAGCAGTAGAGATACGTTATAGTAGAAATCGCGAAGGTGAGGAATGTTTGGAAAATATTTCTGCATTATCGCATTGTGTTTTGGTAATGTATAGGCATGAAATATAAAATAGGATAAAAAATATCCTAACGCATTGTAAGCTCTTTCAAAAAAGTTCATTTTGTTTGAAAAACCTGACTGTGGCTCTACAACATAAGAAGGCATGCCAGAATTTCCCATTCGATTATTTATGCGACCGAGCGTTGGCACAGGAGATGATACAACACAATGTGCATTGTAGTGAGCGCAAAACCCATAAACTGCATCGTTGAATAACCATTCTACAATCACAAGGTCAAATTTTTCGTTAGAGTTAATTAATGTCTGAACATTTGTGTCATTTAATGAGTTTTCGATAATAGGAGTCATGAAGCTATGCAAAATAAGGATATTTAATATCATGTTTGAATTTGCTAAATCGAACATATTCATTTTAGTAGCTATAAAGATAACAACACAATTAATCTTGTTATATTTAGTAATATTTTACCTTTAAAGCTCTCCATTGCATTCTTGATAACGATTGTTTTCAAATTTTTTACCTTTTCTTTTTCTTCAAAAGGCGATAACACTGTAACCTCGTGACCTCTACCTGCCAATTCTTTTAAAATCGTATGCCCGAGTTGATAATGACTGTAAAACGGCATTTGAAAGACACCTAAAATTCGTGCACTGTTTATTAAGCATGGTATTGTCAATAAAAAATAAAGTATGTGATTATAATACATGGTTAATTATACACTTATACATTTGAACTGAATGATATCTACAATTTTGAACGCTATTTGTCAACGTGATACCAGTTACATAATATGATGGTCTGGCTTTTATAATCATATAAGGGTGAATAACCGGAGTTAAATTTATTAAAATTTACTAATAATCTAATTCTGCAGCAAATGTCTGTTCTTTTATTCTAACACTTCAAATTTCCAAATATGATAATATAAACAAATAATGGCCTATAAGATTATATTATAAAACTGACAAGAATGACTAAGCTATTTATTATTATTTAAGACTTGTAACGAACAATCTAGAAAATTGTTTAATGATTTAAATAAATTAAAGATATAGAAATAATTCAGACATTCGTCACCAATTGAATTCAACCGTGTAATCAGTGGTGTAAACAAATATTCTTTTTCTATTTTGCGTGTTTAATATGTACATTATGACACTCAAACGGGTGTTTTAATGTTTGACTTTAAAGTTTAGTAACCTAACATTTTTTTTCTTGATGTTGGTATGTAAACTAATGAAGTTCTTTATTGATGTATGTAAACGTAAATGTAACATAACCTATTCTTATTTGAAATGTGTTTATATCCTTTGTATTGAATTATTCCTGATTAATGTGTTGCAATGATTAAGATGACCAAAACCGAATATGGACGATTTCTCTTTTTTATTGTGTTTTAAGATAAAGCGTCAATATGCTTTCAGATTAAGCCGATTACATCTTTTGCGTAAAATATAACCTTCATTTAACCATGTTAACTTCACTTGAATGTAAATTATTAAGTTTACATAGTATAGTGTAATTTTATTCCGATTATAATGTATATAGTATACAGCTTCTATTGAGAACATATTTATAAGGTAGTTTGAAATGAATTAGTAACAAATAATAGTTTTAATACCCTATATTAGTATCGAACTCAAACAAACAAATACCACTGTTGCCAACCTACATTCAAAATTATGAAATAAGGTGACAAATGGAATTTACATTTTTTCAAAATTTTCAACACAAATACGCAAAATAGAAAAAATAGTATAAGAAACTCGTTTCATAAGGCGTCCATTAGAAAACTCCCCACTGCGCGGGTCGTTTTCTAAACTTGGACTCATGCGATAAAAACGCGTCTTATGAAACTTGTTTCTTAATATACTATTTTACAACTACTAATTTACAAACGTATTATCTGGAAACTGTTTCGTAACCACATAGTGCATTCTAGAAGTGATAATAAATACATGTTAAGTGTTAACTTTTAATTCTATAATATAATATGAAATTTAAAATTTTCTAAAATGATATACCTATCTATGTTACGTCAATGGCGGTTACTAAGGACGCAACAGATGGTTGCCAAGGAGGTCAATGCATAATACAATACAAAATTTCACCACCACATTTATACGAATCTGTACCTGTACTAATACAGAGGAATTTATTATGATTTTAAAATAGTTATGACAAAATGGTTACCGCTTGATTTTAAATACCAGATTACACTATTGTTTATACATTTATAGTTATTCCACTTAGTAGGGCACTGGTAAGTGCTGTCACATCTTGATTAATTTAAGTATTTGAGAAATGTTAATTGGTTTATACTGGATTCTATCGTATTTTGCATTAGAACAGGGCATAGAACTCTAAAAGAGGGTGTGCTAGCATTGTCAAAAGAACAAAAAATTACACTAACGGCTAAATCTCGATAAGTGCGGACCAATAGGAAATAGCTTTGAATGTATAGTTTTAGTTATTTATATTGTAGTAATGGAATTAGGTTAACTGCAAGTAAATGAGTGCTACGGGAATTGATGCGATTTTAAATAAGTTTCAACGTCAAAATGGAAAACCACGGTTGGTCTAGTGGTACATTGGTCGCCTAACACGCGGTAAAGGCAGGTTCGATTCCCGGCTCATGCGCTTTTTTTCTATTAGGTTACAGTAGGTTTGTTTATCTAATCTAATTCTGTTAGGTTACAGTAGTTTTGTTTATGTTTGTTCCTATTATACCGTAGATTTTAGATTTTTATACCTAACTACGAAGTCAAACAAGGAAACGCGTGATTGGTCCGTATTTATCGAGATTTAGCTGCTTGTAAAGTTACTACCCCGTAGCTTGACTTTTGAAAATTGTAGGTTATATTCTTAAAGTGAAACTAATGCAGCATTGCAACATAGTTCTTCACACTATGTAGACTTTGAATGAAAAATACTGCATCTTTAGTCAACTATTTAAAAAGTGTGGATCAACACACGACCTTACAACCTACAAAATACAAATTAAAAGAAATGAAATAATTTTAATAAAAATTCTTAGGATAATTATGCAACCAGTTATATAAGTTCATTACGAAAATAGGCAATATTGTAAAAACAAAAACAGTATACTATATCAAACAGACGTTTAAAAGTTCATGTCAGATAGAGGATAATAGACACCTAGATGCTAACTTAGAAAAAATTCCAAAGGTGCCCTGCCCTCTTCAATAAAAATAATAATAATAATACATTTACAATCATATTTATTTAATTTTTACTCTTATTTCGCTTTATATTAAGAAACTTTATAAAGAAAAGTTATGTAAAATTACATCTTCTTGAAAAAATTCGTCTACACACTTTCTTATAAAATTAATCATTATTCAGATATTGAAAAAACACTTAAATTCTACCTTGGGAATTTTTTTGACACTAAATTACACGTATCAAAAAATTGTATGGAACGTAATTAATCTATATGATTAAGGTCTATACATTGATATTTTTATATCTTTGAAATATATAGCTGTTTCACAAATATTTGATATAAATCGAAAACAGCTCCTATAAACCTCCCTCTCCGCCGCGAAATGTCAACCAAAATATAATCACCTACAGAAGAAATTAAAACCAGCTTAAATATGTACACACACACTCACACTCACACACACACACACACACACACACACACACACACACACACACACACACACACACACACACACACACTCACACGCACGCGCACGCACACGCACACGCACACACCTACAATTTTCAAAAGTCAAGCTACGGCGTAGTAACTTTACAAACAGCTAAATCTCGATAAATGCGGACCAATCACGCGTTTCCTTGTTTGACAACTTAGTAGTTGGGTATAAAAATCTAAAATCTACGGTATAATAGGAAAAATACATAAACAAAACTACTGTAACCTAACAGAATTAGATCAGATAAACAAAACTACTGTAACCTAATAGAAAAAAGCACATGTGCTGGGAATCGAACCTACTTTTACCGCGTGTCAGGCGGCCAATGTACCACTAGACTAACCGTGCTTTTTCATTTTGACGTTGAAACTTATTTAAAATCGCATCAATTACCGTAGCACTAATTTACTTGCAGTTAATCTAATTCTATTACTACAATATAAAAAACTAAAACTATCATTCAAAGCTATATCCTATTGATGCGCATTTGTCGAGATTTAGCCGTTAGTGTAACTTTTTGTTCTTTTGGCAATGCTAGCACACCCTCTCTAGATTTCTGTGCCCTGTTCTAATGCAAAATAAGATGGAATTCAGTATAAACCATTTAACATTTCTTAAATACTTAAATTAATCAAGATGTGACAGCAGGGGCGTAAATAACGCCTTGGCGACCTTGGCAGCGCAAAGGGGCCAGCAAAAGACAATAACAAAATATAAGAGTAATGAAAATCTTAAATGAAAAATACTAATGAATGTTAACTAAAGAGAGAGCAGTGAGACTGAGAGAGTAAGTATCAACGTCTCTCTATATCTATGGTAAGTATGTGTGATACAACGAACAGATTTTTCTTCTATGTTTGTTGGTGTGACGTCGCATCGTCGCTGTGAATCACCGCCAGGCGCGCCCCTGTCGCCCTGTCCGAGTGTCCGCTGTTCTGTCTACCCTTTGTTTATCTGTCAGGGTCAGTCACACAGTCACAGTCAGTTATTGTCTTAGCAGTCATAGATAAAGAATACGTTAAGAATGGCAACTCTGTATACTTTTTCAAAACGATTTTGAGCGTCACCTACAATTAGGACACATACTAATTAAATAAACGCGGTAATTTTAAATTAGTATAGAGTGTACCTATGCTATTAATATTCAATTGAAATTCGCATTACATCTAATCAATCACAAGGTAATATTATTGGAATGAACACGCAGAATAACCATAATACCTTGGATTGATTAGTGGTAATGAAAATTCCATATTTCCGTTGTTTTCAAAAAATTTAGATTTAAAATTGATTTCAAAAAATACATTTCTAATATTACGAAAATTTATTAACATGATTAACGATACATAAAGAAAATAAAGTAAAAAAAATAAGGTAATACATTAATATGAAAATTATTATTTTACTTTAGAACTTATTCGTTCATAACAAAAACTTATAATAATTTAACATTAGCCAAATTGCTTTGATATGTGTAAAAATTAGGTTTTGATTTTAAAACAACTTATTGGCTAATGAGTAGCCTATATTTATATTCTTGTAAATAGTAGACTAGTATTATTAAATGTAACTGATTATTGACAATATTATTAAATGTAACTGATTGATCAAAATATTGTTTTATTTTTATTTGTTTATCCTGGACCAAATATATTCACTTACAGTCAACCCTTTCTTTAAAAATGTCTAGTAAAAGAAACTCTTTTTATACAATTATTTGTTTGGAAGGAGGAGGGGGGGGGGGCGTACAGCCTATGTTTACCAAGGGGCATAGCCCACCTTAGTTACGCCACTGTAGTGACAGCACTTACCAGTGCCCTACTAAGTGGAATAACTATAAATGTATACCTAAACAATAGTGTAATCTGGTATTTAAAATCAAAGGGTAACCATTTTGTCATAACTATTTTAAAATTATAATAAATTGCTCTGTATTAGTATAAGTACAGATTTGTATTTTATATTTATATTACAGAAATGTGGTGGTGAAATTATGTATTGTATTATGCATTGACCTCCTTGGCAACCATCTGTTGCGTCCTTAGTAACCGCCATTGACGTAACATAGCTATATCATTTTAGAAAATTTTAAATTTCATATTATATTATAGAATTAAAAGTTAACATTTAACATGTATTTCTTATCACTTCTAGAAAGCACTATGTACCTATGAATGAAACAGTTTCCAGATAATACGTTTGTAAATTAGTAGTTGTAAAAAGAATATTTGTTTACACCACTGATTACAAGGTTGAATTCAATTGGTCACGAATGACAAATGCGAGGCGTAAACCTTATCTATATTATTCCTATATCTTTAATTTATTTAAATTATTAAACAATTTTCTAGATTGTTCTTACAACTCTTAAATACTAATAAATAGCTTAGTCATTCTAGTCAGTTTTGTAATATAATCTTATAGGCCATTATTTGTTTATATTATAATATTTGCAAATTTGAAGTCTTAGAATAAAAGAACAGATAATTCAAAAATTATTAGTAAACTTTGAAAAATTTAACTCCGGTTATTCACCCTTATATGATTGACTGTAAAAACCAGACCATCGATCGAGTTTCCACTGATTCATGGTCAATAAGGTCGACTACTACTACCATTATAATGAAAAACAAATAATTACAATAGCAAAAAAGTTTTTAAGTGTTAATATACCTACATTTTTATATATTATGTAACTGATATCACGTTATAAATAGCGTTCAAAATTGTAGATATCATTCAGTTCAAATCTATAAGTGTATAATTAACCATGTATTATAATCACATACTTTATTTTTTATTGACAATACCATGCTTAATAAACAGTGCACGAATTTTAGGCGTCTTTCAAATGCCGTCTTACAGTCATTATCAACTCGGGCATACGATTTTAAAAGAATTGGCAGGTAGAGGTCACGAGGTTACAGTGTTATCGCCTTTTGAAGAAAAAGAAAAGGTAAAAAATTTGAAAACAATCGTTATCAAGAACGCAATGGAGAGCTTTGAAGGTAAAATATTACTAAATATAACAAGATTAATTGGTTTATTATCTTTATAGCTGCTAAAATGAATATGTTCGATTTAGCAAATTCAAACATGATATTAAATATCCTTATTTTTCATAGCTTCATGACTCCTATTATCGAAAACTCATTAAATGACACAAATGTTCAGACATTAATTAACTCTAACGAAAAATTTGACCTTGTAATTGTAGAATGGTTATTCAACGATGCAGTTTATGGGTTTTGCGCTCACTATAATGCACATTGTGTTGTATCATCTCCAGTGCCAACGTTCGGTTGGATAAATAATCGAATGGGAAATTCTGGCATGCCTTCTTATGTTGTAGAGCCACAGTCAGGTCTTTCAAACAAAATGAACTTTTTTGAAAGAGCTTACAATGCGTTAGGATATTTTATATCCTATTTTATGTTTCATGCCTATACATTACCAACACACAATGCCATAATGCAGAAATATTTTCCAAACATTCCTCACCTGATTTCTACTATAACGTATCTCTACTGCTAGTCAACTCACACGTGTCGACAAGTCCAGCTGTTCCTCTTCTACCAAATATGATTGACATTGGAGGTTATCACGTTAAAACACCCAAGGCGTTACCCAAAGATTTGAAGCAATATTTAGATAATGCGAAAGAGGGTGTCGTTTACTTTAGTTTAGGTTCAAACCTTAAAAGTCAAGATCTACATGTTGAAAAACGGGAAGCAATATTAAAAGCATTTGCGGGATTGAAAGAGAAAGTTTTATGGAAGTGGGAAAACGAAACTTTACCAAATCAACCTCCAAACGTAAAATTGGCAAAATGGTTGCCTCAAAATGATTTACTTGGTGAGTGATAGCTCATTCTTCAATAATTTAACTTAACAGTTTAGCTCATCCTAATATCAAATTATTTATAACGCATGGTGGATTACTAAGCAGTCTTGAAGCAATTTATCATGGTGTGCCTATTGTCGGAATTCCTGTTTACGGTGATCAATTCACCAATATGAAGAATGCTGAAGTCAATGGTTACGGAATTTCTGTTCCTTATGCCCAATTGAATTATCAAAATTTTGTTAACGCTATTAAAGAAGTCTTGCAAAACCCTGAGTAAGATAGTAAATTTTATTTAACATTGGTATAGTTTTTTTTTAGGTATACGAATAATGCCAAGTTACGATCAAGAATCATGCACGACGATCAAATGAAGCCACTGGATAAAGCCGTTTTTTGGGTGGAATACGTTTTAAGGCACAATGGAGCTCACCATCTGAAAACCGCCGCTTTAAATTTAACTTGGTATCAATATTTACTCTTAGACGTATTAGCATTTATGGCATTAATAGTGATTACTCCCATATGTGCTTGTTATTACCTGTGTAAGAGAAAGAAACCTACAAAGAGTATTAACGTTAATAAGAATAAAAAGAAGCAATAGTTGAACATATTTGTTTATAAAAATGTTGTGCATTAAAGGACTAGAAATACAATTTTTTTAATACGTAGACTGATTTGCTTGCTAAAATATTTTTTGATTTAACATAACAGTAGATTATGTCACATGGGTAGAACTGAGTCTTTTTGTGCTGAAGGTAGAGAAAACTGGCTAAAGCACAAAAAGACCTTCTCCTCCGAGTAACATATACTTTTTTTTCAAGCGATTAAATACAATTTGAACATTTTATCTTATTTTATTTTGACAGAGTGACAGTAAATGAACAATTTTCTATTTTGCAATTTTCAAATTTTAATTTTAATGCACCAGAGTAGTAGTAGGACACCTTGGCCGCCATCTTGGATTTTGACGTCACGTCCGGTTTTATACGCCCACGTGGGAGACGCGTTTATTCACCCCTATGGTTTTTTTCCAGAGGTCATTTTCAACCCCTAATTATTTTTGTTTTTACTCGCCCACGTGTAGGACGTGTTTTTTCACCCCTATTTTATGACAGCTCACGTATAGGACGCGTTTTTTTCTTCCCCTATGGTTTCTTTTCGGAGGCTTTTTTCATGCCTGATTATTTTCGGTTGTATTAAGAGCCTTTTTGACAGCAATTTTGAACTTGCTCTCGTGAGGGGCAGATGTAGGAGATGGAGCTAGGTCTTGGACTTGTTCTTAGGGTTATTTTTTATGGTCATTTAATTAAGGTCCTTTTGGTTGTATTAAGATCAGTACCCCTGGACGTTAGGCAAACACACACGCATACAATGTTGGAAATTGCGTAATTACCCTAATAAGATATTATTATTAAAATTATCGATCCTATTGTTTTAAAATGGTCATATGCTATTGGGTACGTTCGGATGATCTTTTACCTATACGAGAAATTTATTTATACGTTGTATTTCTAATAAGGAGGTTCTTGTAAGACACGTGTAGGGCTTCGCAGCTTGTTCTGGGGCCTTCGCCCCCTGGCTGGAGATGGTATGGGAACCCTAACCTTATAAGACAAGTGTAGAGCTTAGCCCCTATCGTGGCCCCCTTGTAAGACAGGACTTGTATCAGGGTCTGCGCCCTGGCCCCTTTGAGTTAAAATTGATTTTAGTGCCATCTAGTGGCGTATAGACTAATGAACATTTTCTATAATAGAAGTTGATAATATACACCTCTCTCTTGCTCTATCTTGTTTCTTTCTCTCCCTCTCTCTTTCGGCTCTTTCTCACACACACAAACAAATCAATTAATTAATTAATCCATCAATCTCGATCACCAGATCAATCTCAATCAATCAACCGAAATTATGTCTTACAGTTTGCGGAAACCAGATTACAGTTCAAAACTGAATACATTAAAGTCTAAATTAAATATGACGTGAAATAATAAACAATTTCTATCCTAATGCAATGCTACTTTTTGTATAGGCAGATATTCGGAAAATTATGTCTGGTTTATTTGCATGTTCAATTACATACACACACAAAATTGTTTCATAGTAACGTTTTCGTTAACTATTATAAAAACCCCATTAAAAAGACTGGAAAGTAATAATTACTTATATATAACATAGAGTTAAATTAAATTAACATGTTTTTAAAAATATCAAACTGATATAATGGAAATAAAAGGCAAAAGGTTTTAATGGTTTTATTATTATAGGCGAATTAACAATAACTACAAGTTTAAAAATCTTTATCGACATTTTTGTTAGCAATATCAGGTAAAAACATATATATATATATATATATATATATATATATATATATATATATATATATATATATATTAAAAATAATACGCTTACCTTTAGAAGTGTTTTTCATTCAGTTGTTCTAATAATGATATCATGTTGAACTGAAATATTTTTTATACGTGTCCACATGTAATCTCACTAAACACGATTTGTGAATGGTTGGATATAAACTGGCTATTACATTCCGATCATTAATTAATTTAGAAAGTAATACACAAATCCTGATTACTGCTGCTACTCGTATTTAGCAATTATCCTGTACTTATAAAATTTACTTTCAAAACACTTACAAATATTTAAAAAAATTTGCTAACACACCCACACACATGTACTTCACGTTATATGGATTTTTATCAGTTGAGATTAATAGCAATGTTAACTAAACGATTTAAAATTTCTAATCTGAAATAAGAGTGACGTAATCTAATTTAATTTATTTGAAATTTCATAGAGAGCATCACCATCATCGAGATTTTGAGATACATTCACCTAATCGTCTTCACCTTGAACGATTATATTGTAACAACCTATAAAGCAGCTAATAACCCTATCAGTTTTATCAGACACTATTATTACATGGACATGAAGTTAACCCTAAATTAACTGCTTTCAGCATGGCTCTGGAAATGCTGCACACTCTTCAAATCTTTCAGTTCGTTCGCAGAAGTTGTACCGTATTCATTTCCTTCAAATTTATCTGCATTCTGTTTCGAGACTGTAGTACTTTTCTAATACATAAACAGAATCTTCAATACTGTGATGCGTGTAGCAGCAAAACACGTTAGCTAGTTGGTTTCACCTCTATATTATTTTACACGCAAGCCTGGCCTTATCATAAATACATCTGTCAAAAAGCTAATTAAACATAACTCCACGGACTGGGCATAGCAAGCAGCGTTTCCAATTACGGCTTTTAGTCAACACAATATTGCCTGCAACTACATACAATCGACTATCATTGCTTTAGCACGAGGAGCAAACGAAAACACGCCCGCACGTACGCACGCACGCACGCACGCACGTACGCACGTACGCACTCACGCAGTACGCACGCACGTACGCACGCTCGCACGCACGCACGTACGCACGCTCGCACGCAAGCACGCACGCACACACACGCACGCACACACGCACGGACGCACGCATGAGCGCACGCACGTACACACGCACGCACATACACACATACACACATACACACACACACACACACACACACACACACGAGCGCGCGAAAACACGCAAACGCAAAAGCACACCAACACAAAAAACACGAAAACACGCTAACGCGAAAACACGCTAACACAAGAACACATAAACGAAAAAAAACGCTAACACGAAAATATGCAAACGCGAAGACATACAAATGCGAAAACACGTAAAACGAAAACACGCAAATACGAAAACACACAAACGAAAACACGCCAGCGAAAAACACGCTAACGCAGAAACTCGTAAAGCTGCAAACATGAATCAAGACGGGGAGCACCGTTAGGAAAAACAAGTTTATTGACAAAATTGAAGGAAAGCTTAGCTTATATTATTATTATTATTATTATTAACAACAATACTTCATTTTTATTTAATAACAACCTTTATCGGTCTTCTTCTTCTTCTTGGGCCGTGATTCGTCGCTATTCTCATCATGGTTTTGAGATTCGTCCTTCTCTTCTATCTCATCACTCTTCTTCCTCTTCTGTTAATCAGCACACCTTGGATGTGAGATACATTCAGCTCATCCACGTCATCGTTTCCATCATTATCTTGAACGGTTACATTGTAATAATTTATTAACAAGTCAGTAAAATCTCTAATGTCCGCTGATGTTGGCTCATAAGCAGGAGAATACATCATAATAATGCTCACTCGATGACAGTTACACTTTAAAGAGCGAAACACACGAGAAACGAGAACGCTGCTAGCCTAGGGCCTTGTGCGCTGGCGCACTCGTCAATGTTCGGGTAGAATCGGTTATCTTCGAGGGAAGTTTGAAGTATTGACCTAACCACACTCTAATATCTTCCCTCAGGGCATGTTTATAAATCTAAACTCCTTTTTTATGACTGAGGTATTTTCTCCTAAGACGGCAGCTGAATAAAATGTGTGTAAACTTCCATGGCAGACTTTCTCAAACCTGATGATTGTTTGTTGCTGTGCTTTGAATTTTTCATAACTGCCTAGCTATTATTTTTAATTGTTCATTACACGTTGAATTACACTCCAGGTTTTTCTTTTCTACAAGATAATATTTCATTTTTTAAACTCTAATTTGGTTTCTTTTTGGTAAATTGACTTCACAAACCACCAGACAAAAAAAACTCGTCCTTCGGACTCGTTTTTTTATCGTAAGTGGTTTGTGTCGTCAATTTACCAAGCAATCAAATTTTCGTAAAAAAATAGTAGTTTTCGCAACTAGTGCGCTGTTTACACATTTCTTGGTGAGAGGCCGTTCTTTTTTACCAGAGGCGTAGTCGAGGGATAAAATATAAGGCCGAGCACCAAAAAGGTGACAGCGCGTGTACAAAATTTTTTGTAATCGGTTACATAAAATTAGAAAAAATTAAATTTTGAAATATTTGTTGACAAATTAAATACATAAGCAACAAAGTTTACATATGACAACTATATATACCACTTTTCCCTTTATGTATTAAAAGTAACGATTGCAAAAAAATTATTTTACCCGGATAAAAAAAACCTCTCGTGTAATTACAGCCGAGAATTTAATTCACCTGTCAAAAACAATTCATTCTAGTATACGTTTTATCACTTTCACATCGGATATACTGCTATAGCGCGTCCAAACCTCCAAATCCAGTATGGGGCTTATGGAAAAACAGTGCAGGATTGCCAAACTTATTATGCCAATAGATTACTGCACCTATAATACCGTATTACGGTTATCAAATACAAGTTAAGTATATTTGCGGTTATAATCATACTATATCTACGGTACAAGAGACACAATTTCTAATCTCAAAATTAATAAAAATATTTGCAATGCAATACAAATTTAGATAAATCTGCAATTTACTTATGAATATACCGAAAAAGACTACCCTTAATCTATACAAATCGAATCTTTGAACTGTATTTTTTAGAAAATCGTAGTAGGCGTATGTAATGTAGGGGTACATTACATGGCAATATGATGAGTTAGGTTACCCTGTAGCTGTACATGGTATTGTGAAAGAAGCTCTATAAGCAACAGCATGAGCAAATGGTAACTATATCCTTTGCCTACGAAAAGAGTATATAAACAAAATAGCAATTTTATTAAAGATTGATTATATCTGCATCATTTATTTCCATTGTAATACAATATAGGAAGTGTGGCTATTAAATAATGAGACTGACGTTGTAAAACATTTTATTTTGGTTTAATAGCCACACCTCGTATTTTAGTGCATCTCTTTGTTTTTTCGGTACAGTTTAATCGCTCGAATCAATTTCTAGGTCTTCGGATGATAATTCAGTATGGTTGATTATAAACTGCAATATCATCTTGAAGGTTATCAGCTACCCACTTCTTACCTTCAACGATCCTTACATTACTTCTATGATGTTGCCAATTTTCAATCGTCATTTTTTCGTAACCAAATTTTATTACTTCCTCCACGTCTTTAATGGATTTAATTTGCAGTGGTAAGGAGTCAAACCTCATGACCTCTTTCTTGTGCCATAACATCAAGTTTATTCTTGTCATATAGATGCCTCACTTGTGCTACAGTAGTCAATAAGTCTCGCTTCAACATGTTATTTTCAATGGGCATTTCTTTCTTACTAAGCCAATCTTCAATTTGTTCTTTTCGCCACCCCATTATTGGAATCTTCTCTACCTTCCTCCTGTGATAAGGAGCATTGTCAATAACGATAATTGAATTTGGCGGTATATCTGGAATGAGTTGATTGGTAAACCACTTCTCGTAAGTGTCTGCATCCATTTCATTGTGCACATCAGCGGTGTTCTTTTTATAGAGGAAAGTAAGTTCCGCACCAGGAATAAAACCATTATCGCCACTACCATGAACTAAGGTCCAAGATTACTTGGTGATTTTAAACCTGTACTGAGTCATTGAACGAATGCCTGCCGACCACCTTCAATAGTGGTCTCACACCATGCCTTACTAACTGTGTTCATTATGTGAAATACAACATTATTTTATAAACATGTAATTAGAGATCGAATAAAAAGTACCTTCTTCTCGGAACTTTCTGATGCATCTTAGGTATTTATGCCATTAGGTTTAACAAGGATACTCTTGCGTCGCATCTTTTGAAACAAAACCCATATCTTTCAAGAGGTTGAATAGTGTACTGCGTTTCAAATTTGGTAGATAACATCACCATTATGGAAAGAAAGGATACAGATACTATTCATCGTTGGTGGAATGTTTTTAATGAAAAAATTGTGCACTTTACACGAATAACTGACTGTATATTCTGGTCATATACATGAAGACGATCATTGAGTTGTGCACCTTTTCGTTTCATGCGTTTTTTCAGACTAGCTACTGCTCCGGTTTGGTATTCCTTTTTTATTGCATAGATACTACGCTCTGTACAACATAAAGCTTTGCTGGCTTCTGTAACAGCTGCACTAACGTTCATTGTGGCCAAGAAATAATTAAGTACATTCATAATCAGGCATTTCTCGTTACGGCTGAACTGTTTTCTACTATGTCGTTTAATGTTTGCAGGAACACATTCAGCTTCCATCTACATATGATACAAAATTCTACAAAATAACCTCAATCATACAATTATTAAAATTATTCATAATTACCTTATAAGACCCGTGAATGGGATTTAGGCGTTCTGAATAGAACGATTTTTAATAGAGTTAGCTTAATTCGATAAATATCGTAGAAGAAGCAATCAATAAATTTGACAGTACACGGAGTTGATTTTGATTTGGAGGTTTGGACAGACTATAATAGTAGGTATGTTTCCAAGTGGATAAACTACATGTTGATATGTTCCTATGGTAACGATAGTTAAATTCTATCAGTAACGCTTAAAATATAGTTTATTATTTTAATTAAATGATTCAATAAATTGTCTTCCTAAATTTTCTGCGATTAGCAATTATTGAGCACCAATCTTCTTCACAAAAATGAAATAATGCCAAAAGTTATGCAAGAAACCGATTTCAAATGTTACTGCGAATGTGGCACTTTACAAATAATGAAACTAGTGATGATGGCGACATAATGTTCAAAATAAGATGTATAGTTGACACGCTCCAGATCAAATTTCAAATGTATAAGATTCCAGGGCATTATTTATTTATTGACGAGACAACGGTATCATTTCGGGGAAGGTTGAAATTCGGATAGTACTATCGGTTATAAAAAAAACGACTACATTAATAATTTCATTAGATTGAACTATGTTTTCAGTAGGATGTCATTTTAATATTAATAATTGTCATTTTGACAATTTAATTATTATAGCGAAAATGGTACTAACTGATGTACAAAAATTAATTATTATAACACATATTTTTGAGGGAGTTAGCATTAGACGAATTGCCGAAGAACTGGGTGTCAGTACTAGTACTATTCTTCATGCGAAACGTAGCATTCGCGACCATGGGACAATAAGGCGATGGGTTGGTTCCGGTCGCAAAACCATAACAACAGCAGTTGAAGATGAACAACTGGTAAATTATCCACAATTAAATCCATTCCACACAGCCATTAGAGCTAAAGAAGTAACAGGTTTTCCGGCATCTTTGATTACTGCTCGGCGAAGAATTAAAAATTCTGAATTGAAGAACTATACTTCCGCAAACAAAATATTTCTGACGCAAGACAATAAAGAAAGCAGAATCAGATTTGTACAAGAATACTTGCACCAACCGGATAATTTTTGGCACAATATTGTATTCGCCGATGAGAAAACATTTCAGTCGAGTCACAACGGTACTCTGCGAGTATAAAGGCCAGGTGGGATGAGATACAATCCACAATTCACTCGCAAAATCAACCCAAGTGGACGTTTTTCAGTAAACGTTTGGGGATGGGTGAGTTTCAGAGGTCCAGGTGTATGCATCATAATAAATGAGAGATTAAATGCGATTGTGTATCGCAGGATATTAAATGATGGTATGCTGCCTTCTGTTTTGCCACTTTTTGGAGAAAATTTAACTTTTTAGCAGGTGTTAGTTTAGAATTAGATAAATGTTTCTTCTAACAAATTAATTTTAGGATAACTGTCCTATACACCGAGTAAGAATTGTTCGTGAATTTCTGGAGGAACAGGAGATAAATCTTTTACTGTGGCCAAGTAAGAGTCCGGATTTAAATCCAGTGGAAAATATTTGGGGGGAAATGACAAAATTTATTTATAAACAACATTTCCGGCCATGAAACCAAGAGGATTTGCAGCAAGTTATTGTTGAGGCACGGGGACAAATTACATCTGTATATTACCGACAGTTAGTGTCTTCTATGCGATGCCAAGACGTTTACAAAATGTGCTGGATTACAATGGGGACGTTACAAAATATTAGCTTTTTTTCAACTATTCTCTTTGAAATCAGGTAGGATTTGTTGTGTATTTTTTAAGGCTATTAAATTTTAACAAGCGTTTATCTCTGTTAATTAATTGATAAATTTTCACTGGTGCAAAATTTTTAACGAATTATGAAGATCAACAGGTGTAATACAGAACCGGCTTCTTCAAGTTCTTCACTTAAAGGTAAACGTCATGTTGTCTAACCTTACCCAATAATTTATGACACTGGCGAAAAACAAAATGACAAGTAATATCAAAATTAATACTTAGACAACTATTTTTTGCAAAATGGTCGTGCTAAATCATCTCGCTGTAGTCGTTTTTTTTTATAACCGGGGTAGACACAAATATGGAGTAAAACTTTTTAAACTTTGCGATAATTCTGCTTACACGTATTTAGTGAAAATGTATGAGGGCAAAACTGAATTGCATGGAAACCATTCCTTAGCCTCTTCAGTAGTACTCCAACTTGATGAAAATTACCTAAGACAAGGACGAGCTTTTGGCACTGATAATTTTTACACTTCGATTACTCTGGCAGCAGAGCTTTTTATTAAAAAACACATCTGCTTAGAACGTTACGCTAAAATCGTAGAGGGCTTCCGAAAGAGAAAGCAACGAAGAACCTAAAAATATGAAATCGTGAGAATGTTCAATAAAGAAGGAGTTGTAATAGCGAAGTGAAAAGACAAATGAAAAGTGTTTTTATCATCACCGAAGCATTCTATAAGTATAGCCAAAAGCAGTAAGAGAAACAGAAAAGGAGAGGACGTTTCAAACCCTGAAATTGTTATAGACTATAACAAAGGAAAATCTGGTATATACCTTTCGGATCAGTTACCTAGTTATCATAACGCGTTAAGTGGTATCACAAAGTTGTGGTGAAAATCTTGTTTGGTGCAGCTGTAGTAAATTCATTTATTATTTACAAAGAAGTTAGTAAAGCGCAAATCACTATAACAGAAAAACTGGTTGAAGAGCTACTTGGATTGGGAAAACAAAGGAGATTCCAAAATAACTCAACTCGATTAACACAGGAGCATAAGCTTGTAGAAAGTAGAGAACCTGACGAGAGAAATCTCCAGAAATGGCCAGTTACGACTTTCTATTCAGATTGTCCAGGAAAACCGTATATTTGTTATTGGTTTAAAACCAAGCGCGTATTAATTTAACCTAATGTTGTACGTGTATTGGCCTAACCAAAAATTTTCTTAACCAAAAAAGACGAAGGATATTAAAAAAATTGTTATTTTTTTGGAAAGTTTAAGATCCTGTATCTCGAAGTCCATATGGCAAACTATAGTTATTTTTCAATAAGGAATCCGCTCCTGAAGTTAGGCGTATTAAAGTGCAATCACCCTGTATATCATTTTAGAAAATGTTAAATTTCCTTTTATATTATAGAATTAAAAGTTAACATATAATATGAATTTTTTATCATTTCTAGAAAGCACTATGTATTAATGAAACAGTTTCCATATAATACGCTTGTAAATTAGTAGTTGTAAAAAGAATATTTGTATACACCACTGATTACAAGTTTGAATTCAATTTGTGACGAATGACAAGGTGCAAGCGTACGCCTTATCTATATTATTCCTATATCTTTAATTTAAATCAGTAGCAATTTTCTAGATTGTTCGTTACAACACTAAAATACTAATAATAGCTTAGTCATTAATAGTTAGTTCTATAATATTTGGCCATTATTTGTTTATATTATCATAATATTTGCAAATTTGAAGTGAAGAATAAAAGAACACATTTGTTGCAAAATTGAAGATAATTAGAAAATTCTAATAAATTTATTACATCTGCAAATTAGATTGGTTAACTCCCGTTATTCACTCTTTTACTCTTATTTAATTGACTGTAAAAGCAAGACCATCGGAGTTTCACTGATTCATGGTCAATAAGGTCGACTACTACTACCATTATAATGAAAAACAAACAACAATTACAATAACAAAAAAGTTTTGAAGTGTTATTATATGTTTTTATGTATTATGTAACTGGTTGGAATAATCAATGATATCACGTTGATAAATAGAGTTCAAAATTGTAGATATCATTCAGTTCAAATCTATAAGTGTGTAATTAACCATGTATTATAGTCACATATTTTATTTTTTATTGACAATACCATGCTTTATAAACAGTGCACGAATTTTAGGTGTCTTTCAAATGCCGTCTTACAGTCATTATCAACTTGGGCATACGATTTTAAAAGAATTGGCAGGTAGAGGTCACGAGGTTACAGTGTTATCGCCTTTTGAAGAAAAAGAAAAGGTAAAAAATTTGAAAACGATCGTTATCAAGAACGCACTGGAGAGCTTTAAAGGTAAAATATTACTAAATATTATTATTAACATTAATTGATTTATTCTCTTAGCTCCCGAGATGAATATGTTCGATTTAGCAAATTCAAACATGGTATTAGATATCTTTATCTTATCAAGCTTCATGACTCCTGTTATCGAAAACTCATTAAATGACACAAACGTTCAGAAATTAATTAACTCTAACGAAACATTTGACCTTGTGATTGTAGAATGGTTATTCAACGATGCATTTTATGGGTTTTGCGCTCACTATAATGCACATTGTGTTGTATTATCTCCAATGGCAATATCCGGTTGGTTAAATAATCAAATGGGAAATTCTGGCATGCCTTCTTATGTTCTAGAGACACAGTCACGTCTTTCAAATAAAATGAACTTTTTTGAAAGAGCTTACAATGCGTTAGGATATTTTATATCCTATTTTATGTTACATGCCCATACTTTACCAACCCATAACGCGATAATGCAGAAATATTTTCCAAACATTCCTCACCTTCGCGATTTCTACTACAACGTATCTCTACTGCTAGTCAACTCACACGTGTCGGTAAGTCCAGCTGTTCCTCTTCTACCAAATATGATTGACATTGGAGGTTATCACGTTAAAACACCCAAGGCGTTACCCAAAGATTTGAAGCAATATTTAGATAATGCAAAAGAGGGTGTCGTTTACTTTAGTTTAGGTTCAAACCTTAAAAGTCAAGATCTACATGTTGAAAAACGGGAAGCAATATTAAAAGCATTTGCGGGATTGAAAGAGAAAGTTTTATGGAAGTGGGAAAACGAAACTTTACCAAATCAACCTCCAAACGTAAAATTGGCAAAATGGTTACCACAAAATGATTTACTTGGTGAGTGATAACTCATTCTTCAATAATTTAACTTAACAGTTTAGCTCATCCTAATATCAAATTATTTATAACACATGGTGGCTTACTAAGCAGTCTTGAAGCAATTTATCATGGTGTGCCTATTATCGGAATTCCTGTTTATGGTGATCAATACACCAATATGAAGAATGCTGAAGTCAATGGTTACGGAATTTCTCTTCCTTATGCCCAACTGAATTATCAAAATTTTGTTAACGCTATTAAAGAAGTCTTGCAAAACCCTGAGTAAGTTAGTAAATTTTATTTAACATTGATATATTTTTTTAGGTATACAGATAATGCAAAGTTACGATCAAGAATCATGCACGACGATCAAATGAAGCCACTGGATAAAGCCATTTTTTGGCTGGAATACGTTTTAAGGCACAATGGAGCTCATCATTTGAAAACCGCGGCTTTAAATTTAACTTGGTATCAGTATTTACTCTTAGACGTATTAGCCTTTATGGCATTGGTAGTTATTATTCCTATATGTGCTTGTTATTACCTGTGTAAGAGAAGGAAACCAACTAAGAGTATTAACGTTAGTAAGAATAAAAAGAAGCAATAGTTGAACATATATATTTACAAAAATGTTATACATTAAAGAACTACAAATAAAATGTTTCGATTTAACACAAATGATAATTTTCATAACGAAGAATTTTTCATTGTATCTTTAAATAACACTTTTCTTTATAGAAGTGTAACTCCCAACCTCGAACTCCTCTTAAAAGTTCGTATTAATTAAAATACTTTTGTTATTATTTTTTGCTTTTTATTTAATTGTAGAGGTGGGGCATAATGAAACATTGTCAGTAGTAATATACTAAGGACAGTGATAAATACGAAATATTTTTGACAGTTTCCGAAAGCATGTTGTTGTCAAGCATGTTAACTAATGGCAACATGATCGGGAAGTTGTCAACTTGTCCTAAAATTATTTAGTATTTATCACTGTTCGAAAGGTATTCGTAGGAACATTTTTTGCAATTAGATTCCTATATACAGTATATTTATTATTAACACTTGATTGATACATATTTAAATTTATTAAACGAGACATTTTACGTAATTGAATCGCCTAGCGACCGATTGATTAAAACTGATAATTTTCCCATGGTGTGTAGTAATATAACAAGTGTAATGATGATTATCGAAATACAAATACCTTCGATTTTGAGAATGGAAATATGTCGTAGCATAAGTGACCAATTAAAATTTCAATTTTTAATAACAATTTTTTTTATTTAAATTGTACATTCGACCAGTTCGATTATTAATTAAATTTAATATTAAAATGATCGGAAAACGAAATAATTTTATAACGTTATTTCTCAAAAGATTGTAAATAATAATTTTATTTCAGAAAATGTTCAAAATGTCCTCCGTTAGTCAACTGACAATAGCCTAATCGATCTACAAATTCCTGCTGCACATTTCGAACCATTTCGGGCGTTAGTTGACTAACGAAGGACATTTCGAACATTTGCTGAAATAATATTATTTTTAAGTTTACGAATCTTTGTTTTCGATATAATAAAACGTTATAAAAATTATTTTATTTTTCGTTTTCTTCATGATCTTTTTTCCATTTTTTAACTTTGAATGCGAATAACTCCAAAACGCTTGGACTTAGGTATAGCACATGCTATATGACAAATGTTTAGAATTGTAAGGGCAATCCAAAAATACAATAAAAAAATTGGGTTACAATTTGAAAAAAAAAATTTTTTTAACAAATCTTTTTTGAGACACCCTGTATAAAATTTTTTTTTAGCAAAATATGCCCCGAAAAAATATAAAATCGGCGGGTCCGAGCGATTTTTGAAAAAAATTGTGCTTTACGAGATATTGAATTTATTCCTTACTTTACGACCACCCGGTATAATGTTGCTTGGAAACCGCGCGAGTGTGGTTTCCTTAAAGCAACATTATATGTTACGAAAAAGAGAAGGTATTTGCGATAATCATAAATTTTGTACTTGTTAAGATTATTCAACGACAGTAATAGCGTAAGTGATGAAAATAAATATTTATTTATTATAATTGATATTAAGCGAAAATAACATGTTATTTATTATAAATATTAATATTAAAAGTACAGTTAGAAGAATTATCAAATCGAAAATTGTCCAAATCTACTTCATTGTTTCTTACAGCTGTGGACGTAGTCGTCAAATTGACCTTTGAGTAATTTTTTCTTAATTGGAAACAATTTCATTATGGTGATCTTTGCTTATTTGTAAATATTGTTTTTTTTTTATGTTGAACTATTGTGACCAGTAATTTTAATAAGTTGTTGTTCTCCAATTCCAGAACTCGCCAGTTGACTAACTGCTGTTGATCTAATCGAATGATTCGAAATCTTTACTCTTTTTGTGTCCAGTCCAATCATTTGAGAAGCAGACTTGGTCCATTTATTAATTTCGTTAATACCAACTGGCATATTCTTATACCATGGACTACTTGGCGTTTTGTTCCAGTTAATTGTTCCTGTTAAAAATAAGCGATCACTTTTAATGTTATCTCTTCTTTTTGACATAAATTTTTTGAATAAGCGAACGGGGCAATTTGGAGGATTTCCAATATTTGGTACAACCCATTTACTCTCAGCCATATGTTTTGCACCCCCTTGTGCAGTTTTTGTGAATATTGGGTTATATTTCAATCTTCCAGTTGGAGATCTACCGTTTGAAATTTCTTCTTTGAAATATTGCACCAAAGATTGGCAGGCCTCGCCGCCTCGCCAAGCTAACTCGACTGCTATAATGTAGTATAGTTTCCTCTGCAATCTATTTGGAGTATCCTCGTCCCAAAGTTGTATTATATCCGTTAATTCGTCGGTTGTTAAAGAAGTAGAAGACATTTTTCTCTTTTCTGTTTTCTCTTCGTGTTTTTTACATCTCTGGCGATTTTAAACGCTATATCTTTAAACGGATCGAATCGTCTATTAAATTCATTATAATATTTTTCTTGTAGTAATTTAGCAGAATTATTCCAAATTGTTTTTATTGCCATTTCCTTATACTCGCTACCATCATTTTAGATCTTACGGTATTATTGGGAACGTTTTCTTTTACTTCCTTTGCAATTTGCTTTAGATTATAATTACCAAATCTATTTGCCGCAGGAGGATTCATTTTAATCACTATCTACGTCTGACATTTATGACATGTTAATGTCACACCATCGTAGGTAACTACGTATATTTATTTTGGTTTATTAATCAACCAATTAAATGCCGAAATACAAAATCGAAAACACTGATTTTCGTTTATCAACACGCATTTATCCACCAATCAATATCTTGCGTTTGCTCTGTCGTTGAATAATCAGTGTAATCTTAATGTAATTGGGCTATCTTAATCACATGACAACAAATTAGCTCATTTCATTGAACTTCTGTTTCGGCAAAAATTTTCATATACAATACCTCAAATGGCCGATGAGTTGCTGAAAACGTTTGCCAAAGTGTATGAGTGCTCATTGCTTCGAGCACTCATTTGAAGCAATAAACACGATTAAGCACTTTGACAACAAATTATGCAACTCGTCGGCCACGAGTGGTATTTAAAAGACTATTCTTTGACAAACAAAATAAACGTCAAAGTTTATGTTAATTTGACATTTTTCTGGAATATTTTGCTAGCGGAATTGTCGCACAATTGTGCTCTGATTGGTCCAAATACAAAAAATACTAAATCGTAATTGGTTGATAGTTGAGATGGAGAAGGTGAGTTGAATAGTCAAAAAAATTAAAGTACATTTTGCAGTTATTATCACAACCGACCATAAATTTAACCCTGGCATTGCTAAGATTTAGAACTTATCTTGTTACTTAACAAAAGTTTCCGTTTCAAAATAATTTCCTTTAGGTAATGGTATTTCAAAACGTAAATTAATCTATTTAGGATGGCCTATAAAAAATGATAAACTAACTAATAAATACTTTTATTCGCTAGAGTATAAACCATTGTAAAGTAATATCATTCGCCATCTCTCTGCAAGATCATCAATGCCACGACGGTACCATGTAGCATCTTTGGAATTAAATAATTCTCGACATTCAGCTTCAACTTCCTCAACACTTGTAAAATACCGTCCACGAAGGAAGTGTGTCATCGACCGCAATAAGTGATAATCGGAAGGCGCAAGGTCCAGGTTATAAGCTGGATGAGGAAGAAGCTCCAAATTCAATTCCCTAATTTGTCGTTGAGCTTCAACTCCAGTATGAGATCTGGCGTTCTCTTGTTGCAGAATTGCCCGTCCTCTGTTCACCATTCCAGAGTAACGCCGATTTAGAGTATCATGCACCCTATCCAACTGTTGACTGCAAAGGTTAGCATCAATCGTCTGCCATCAGGAACCAACTCAACGTGAATAACCCCTTCAAAATTCCTCCATACGCAAAGGATAACCTTCCTTTGGAACCTTTCTCGTTTGGGAACCGGCAATGTAGGTTGCCCAATAGTAATCCACTGATTTTATGTGATAGGATTATTGAAGTAAATCCACTTGTCATCGCAAGTAGCGATGCGTTTAAAGAAACGTTCATCCCAATGATTGGAAAGCAGTTGACCACAAACCTGAACTCACCTTTCTGCCATTGCTGGCGTTAAGTCGTGAGGAACTTCTCTACAGCGTCTATTGACTTTTCCAAGTTGATGCAAATAGCGCCTTACGGTTTCTTTGGAATACACAAGTTCTGCTGACAACTTATGGGTACTTGTAGATGGATTTACTTCAACATCTCAAAGTTCAGAGTTACTTAACGAGTTGGGCCGACCAGAACCTTGTTACCTCTAAAGACTTGTATCTCCAGCGTTTACGCCGTACGAATATTCACTATTTCTTCCCCTTCCAAATCGCATATTTTTTTTTTGTTAGTATGCTCATGCTTATGGTTAGTATTTTACTTATTATTAGCTTATATATATATATATATATATATATATATATATATATATATGTAATATCCTTGCGTAGACTGTTCAGGAGTCCTTCTCCTCTTCATCCCTGGTCAATCCATTCTTGTTGGTGCTGCGATGTTTTTTGTTCTTGTACAGCGTACAATTACGAGGTGTGGTTATTTTTGGTGTAAAAAAAAGAAAAAACATTTAGGTTTATTTGATTATTGAATAATGTGTTAATTGGTTTAATAAGTGTGCGTGTTGCTTAGGGTGCGGAGAGCATATGGGATGTTATCCAGGGATTCTTCTCTCTTCTCCTCGAGGAAGTGGTCAAGGAGTTGTGTAAGGATCGCGGGGGATGCTTGAATTTTAATTTAGATTTCCTTCATGGGAATTGGGAAAAACGGTAGTTGTAGGGAGTGGTAAGGATTTCTTTGGTTGGAATAGTATCGCGAAGTTATTATGAAGTGTTTGGATTCCGTGTGGGATTGGTGATATGTGTGCGTGTTGTGTTGTGAGGTCACTATGGTACCTGAGGGGTAACCTGTGTATGCGCCTGAAAAATCGGCGTTCATAGGAGGCGATAGAGGAAAGGTGATTTGGGTTTATATTGGTGTATATGGGTGCTCGGAAATCCATAACAGGGCGTATGTAACTTCTGTTCTACCCATCTTGGAGTGTGAGTCTTTCTTAGTTTAGGGCGAGGGAAACATTTCTGGAGACAAGCTTTGGGAACTTGTCTTCAGTGTAGTTAGGATGTAGGAAGAGGATTGTTTGGGTTTTGGACATGAGGCGGGAGACCGTTTTGTTGTTTCGAGTAACCGTCCAGAAGGTGGTGTCATCCGCAAATTGCGCAACGACTACTCCGGGTTGTGTAATTTCGGGAATGATGGTTGCAAAGATGGTGTAAAGGATAGGGGCTAAGGCAGAACCTTGCGGTACGCCTGCTGTAGGTTGAAAAGGACAGGAGGTTTTCCCTACTTTTACCCGAACTGACCGATTGGTCAGGTACGAGAGTAGGAGTTTAGAGAAGGGGTCGGGAATGTTGAGGTTTCGGATCTTGTGCAGGAAACCGGCATGCCAGACCCTGTCGAATGCTTGCTTAATGTCCAGAAACACAGCCACATTACATTGCTTCTGGTGATCTCTGTAAGCAGCTTCAACAAGAGATTGTAACACGTTCGGTTGGGACGGAAGACGAATTGCCTATTAGGAAGGAGGTCGTTCAATTCTACGTGGTCCCTGAGTCGTCTGGCTAGAATCTGCTCAAAGCATTTTTCGAGGCAACTCAGGAAGGGGATTGGTCTATAGGAGGAGGGTGAGGTGAGGCGTGGGGTTTCAGTATCATGACGGTGGAGGATGATTTCCAGTGCGTCGGGAAATGGGATGGGATTAGGCATTGGTTGTATATGTTGAAGAGTAATAAGAGGGTTGGGCCGGGTAAGTGACGGAGAACTTTGCGATTTAGGCCGTTATTACCTGGGACAGATTTTTTTCCTTTTTGAAATAGGTATATATTGAGATTTATTCTTTATATATTTTACACTTAATTTAGAAAGAAACATAAAAAACTCATTTCAGATAAATATTCATTTCAATTAAATAAAAATCAAATTGATTCTAATACATTTAGAATTCGGTACAGTTTTACATGCTATATTACGCTCTAGAGTTCAAACAAATAACGGTCTTTGTTACACTTTCACATTTTCCACAAACATATTTGTTACACATTGAACAACAGTCAGCAGTTTTATTTTTGTCAGATTTTTTAATTTGGCACTGATGACGTTTTTTACGTTTCGTTGTATCACATGTGCTGGTACTTGCACCAGAATCTTGTTTTGAATCGAAATACTCTTTTCTTAGTTCCTCAGCTAGAGTGAATATAAAGTCTCTTTTCTTTTTATTTTACTGCCTTTGACTTCCTTATAATCTACCCAGGCGTTGATTGTGGCAAGATCTAGAACATTGTAAAACACATGAATTGGCCATCTACGTGAACCAGCTTTCGTAGAATATTTTCTAGCCATTTGGTCCAACACATCCACCCCAAACTTTGTTTTATTGTAATACAACACTGTCTCAGGTTTCTTCTTTTTGCCATCATCTATAGCCACAGTTGGATGTAGCGTACTTAGCAATATGACATTTTTATTAACTTTACCATGAGGTGCTTTTATCATTTTTCATTACTGTGATAAAATATAACTCTGCCCTTTTATTCTTGTTACACATTTATAATTCCCTTCTTGCTCGGTTCATTGTTCCTACTATTGTTGTGTCCTTTTTTGTCAACATTGTTGCTAACTTTTGGCTGGTAAAAAAGTTGTCGGTAGTTACATTTCTACCCATATTTAGGAAATGTTCCATTAATTTTAAAACGGCATATTCTGGAAGTTGGTTAATAAATAATTTCCCCTAATGCAATGATGCTTTATGTATAGGCAGATTCTCTAAACAGTCACCACCTATACATTCGGAACATCATATCTGATTTATTTGCATGTTCAATTACATACACACAAAATTGTTTCATTGTAACGTGTTCATTAAAACCTGTAAAAACCCCATTAAAAAGACTGGAAAGTAATAATTACTTATATATACAACATACAAGTTTAAAATCTACGAATACGTGCGTACCTACTATTTTGTAGAGCTGATCCTATGACGTCATCCTATAAGCGTAATAATACATTTTAAAAATCTTTATCGACATTTTTGTTAGCAATATCAGGTAAAAAACATATATTAAAATAATACGCTTACCTTTAGAAGTGTTTTTTCCTTTAGCTGTACCATACGTTGAACTGAAATATTTTTTATACAAAGTGTCTCACTAAAATACGATTTGTGGATGGCTGGATATAAACAGACTATTACATGCCGATCATTAAATATTTTAGAAAGTAATACACAAAAAAACCGAATACCGCTACTCGTATTTAACTACCATGTTGTACTTACAAAAATTTACATTCAAAACACTTACAAATATTTAAAAAATTTTGCTAAAGCAGAAATTACTTTAAACAATTGAATCTTCAGATTACATAAAACTATTGTATACTCAATTACGTTCACACACACACACGCACGCACGCACGACGCACACGCACGCACGCACGCACGCACACACACACACACACACACACACACACACACACACACACACACACACACACACACACACACATGTGATTCATGTTATATGGATTTATATCAGTTGGAATTAATAGCAATGTCAACTAAACGTTTTAAAAAAATTCTAATCTGAAATAAGAGTGACGTAATCTAATTTTATTTGAAATTTCATGGAGAGCATCATCATCATCGAGATTATGAGATACAATCACCTCATCGTCTTCACCTTAAACGATTATATTGTAACAACTATAAAGCAGCTAATACCCTAACAGTTTTATCAGACATATTATTACATGGACACGAGGTTATCCCTAAATTAACTGGTTTCAACACGGCTTTGGAAATGCTGCACACTCTTCAAATCTTTCAGCTCTTTCTCAGAAGCTGTACCGTATTCATTTCCTTCAATTTTATCTGCATTCTGTTTCGAGACTGTAGTACGTTTTTCTAATACATAAACAGAATCTTCAATACTGTGATGCGTGTAGCAGCAGCAAAACACGTTAGCTAGCTAGTTTCACCTCTATATTATTTTACATGCAAGCATGACCTTATCATAAATAAATACATCTGTCAAAAAAGCTAATTAAACATAACTCCACGGACTGGACATAGCAAGCAGCGTTTCCAATTATAGCTTTTAGTCAACACAATAGTGCCTACAACTACATACAATCGACTAGCACTGCTTTAGCGCGATGATCAAACGAAAACCCGCACGCACTCACGCACGTACGCACGCACGCACGCAAGCTCGCACGCAAGCTCGCACGCACGCACGCACATACGCACGCACGTACGCACGCACGTACACACGCTCGCACGTACGCAAGCACGCACGCAAGCTCGCACGCACGTACGCACGCACGAACGCACGCTTGCACGTACGCACGCTCGCACGCACGCACGTACGCACGCTTGCACGTACGCACGCTCACACGCACGCACGCACGCACGTACGCACACACACACGCACACGCACACACACACACACACACACACACACACACACACACACACACACACACACACACACACACACACACACACACACACACACACACACACACACACACACACACACGCTGACACACACACACGCACACACACGCACACACACACACACACACACACACACACACGTGCGAGAGTGCGAAAACACGCAAACGCAAAAACACACTAACACAAAAACACGCAAACACGCTAAAGCGAAAACACGTTAACACAAAAACACACAAACGAAAAACGCTATCACGAAAATATACTAACACAAAAGTACGCAAACGCGAAGACATACAAATGCGAAAACACGTAAAACGAAAACACGCAAATACGAAGACACACCAACACAAAAAAAAACACGCAAAACGAAAACACGCTAAAGCGAAAAAACTTGTAAACTTGCAAACATGAATCAAGACGGTGGAGCACCGTTAGGAAAAAAACAAGTTTATTAAAATATATTATTATTATTATTATAAACAACAATACATCATTATTATTTAATAACATGCTTTATCGGTTTTCTTCTTCTTCTTGAACCGTGATTCGTCGTCATCATCATCATGATTTTAAAATTCGCCCTTCTCCCCTACCTCATCGCTCTTCTTTCTCTTCTGTGAACCATCACCATCACCTTGGGCGGAATTGACATGTTTTGGTCATGGGCGCCTAGTTTAATGTAATTTCAAAGGGGGTATCAAACTCGCCTCATTCGTCGGGTAAGACTGATGAAGCCTATTATATTTTTTCCCCATGTTATTCTTCCTTATTTTCTATCAGTAAGGTTACCAAATTATACAATCATATAACATGTTACTTCTAAATTGTTTTAAAGACATTTTTTTTTATTTCAAGAATCATTTTCAATACTATCAATCTCGCCCCACTGTACGGTATATTAATGATCCAACGATTCTTTCAATGTTTTACGAGTTATAATGCAATTGTGTCGTTCTTTTCAAGAGCAATGTCCCTTAAAGATCGCAGTCCAAAAATTGAAATTACTGGAATTTAAGAGCACGTTAATCACTGATGTATCGTACGTCATTAATTCAAGGATTGTTTCCATTTTCTAATACTTGTATGGTATTTGATTTTTGCTTCAAGAGTAAAGTCTCTTAAAGACTGCAACGCAAAAATCAAATTTACCTAAATTGAAGAGCGCATAATTATCGTATGTACTTATTTTGTCAATTGCCTTGTCGTTTGTTGTATTTTCGAAGAGCGTATAAATGAGCATAATTCCATAATGTTATCATCACATATTTTTTAAGTGGGGGGCAGCTAGGCAGATGTAACATTTACTGCTGATTGGTATACTTCAATTTTGTCCCCCAGGTGTTCGGTGAGTAGGCAAGATTGGAGATTTTTGGAACATACCACACTTCCAAGGTCCCACATTTCCAAGGTTACCACAATCTCAAAGTCCTACCGGCTCAAGGTTGCGAAATAAATAGGCCATGTTAATACACAACTTGCCCAAGGCCGCACATTTCTAAGAGTACCACAGCTACAAAGTGAAACAACATGCTTAGGTCACTAACACTCAACACATTCACAAGGCTATTTGCGCACCCTACCTACTCAGATAGACATCTCACTTTTTCAAGGCTTGCTAATATAATTTTTTTACACTTCTCTGATACCACACTTAGAACCAAATTGAAAAAAGATAATGATATGCTAATATATTTATTTGTTGTATGTACAAATGTAATCTGTGTATTATTCAGATATATGATTTTCTCTAGGAATGAAACATTTTGATTTAGTACAAGTGCATAAGGTCCTTTCCACTTCTGTATCATCACACCTGCGAGGACACGGTGCAAGTAATTGAGCGTACGTGCAGTGTGGTGCCCATCGGAGATGCTCCTGTAGCGGAGCATAAATCATTTAACCGTACCGTCTGAAGATATGGAAATGAACCCTGCTGCTGCAAGCCATGTAGGTGAGTGAACTTATCCGAGTTCGTAATGGAGCTCTTCGAGAAGTGGTCTTAGCAAGTAATCAAGACAGGCATAGTAAGTATAACTGATAGAGCTCTCCTGCTGCTTATGATATATTTCCAGAAAAACGTCGACCCCAATAGTGCTACCCCAGACCATACAGACCGATACTAACTGACTGAGCGCGGTGATTACTATACTGACAGACAAACAGACAGGTAGACACACAGACAGACAGACAGACAGACAGATACACACCATACGGTGTATATGCCCAAATGTATCAATCATACTGTCATGGTATACCATCATGTACCGCTGATGAACATCTGCTAGTCCTCTAGAGGAGCATCTTCAGACGATACGGTTGAATGCTTCATGTGTGGAGTTCGAATAAACTAATGGCGGTCATCTGACAATCCGCTACAGGAGCATCTTCGATGGGCACCACACTGCAAGTACGCTCAATTACTTGCACCACGTCTTCGCAGGTGTAGTGATACAGAAGGACCTTTTGCACTTGTACTAAATCAAAATGTTTTATTCCTAGAGAAAATCATATATCTGAATAATACACTGATTACATTTGTACACGTAACAAATAAATTTATTAGCGTATCATTAAAAGTTACATGAGTAAGCCTTGAAAAAGTGAGATGTCTATCTGAGAGTAGGGTGCGCAAATATCCTTGTGAATGTGTTGAGTGTTAGTGACATAAGCATATTGTGTTAGCTTAGAGCTGTGGTACTTTTAGAAATGCGCGACCTTGGGCAAGTTGTGTATTAACATGGCTTACTTATGTCGCAACCTTGAGCCGGTGGGACCTTGAAGTTGTGGTAACCTTGGAAATGTGGAACCTTGGAATTGTGGTGTGTTCCAAAAGTCTCCAATCTTACCTACTTCAGTGAAATTAGAAAAAACAATATAAATAAGCGAATCATTCTGCATCATGATAAGCAAACGAGGACACAGCACGACAAACTATAGAATTTTTGACTTCAAAATATCTGGTTAATGACGAATTGCCCATATTCGCCTGATCTGTCTCACAATGACATTTTTTTGTTCAAAAATATCAAAAATAAAATCCCTTGTAAGAGTTTTTCATCACCTGAAGACCAGGGCCCCTTTTGTAAATTGGCCCGGTGGGCCCGGGCCCAGGGCGCAAGAGGTTTTAGGTTTGAGGGGGGCGCAAGCAAGAGAAAATATTTTAAAATCACGCGCCAATGGATCGCGCGCCAGCCGCCAGTATATCCAACCACACATGACTCATCACTGCCACTGCCTGCATGTTGCTACTTGATCTTTGCTTTGTCTTTCTTTGTCAGTTCGTTTTGTGCAATCGCGTGAGACACATGTATTAGTTGGCTTGTAAATAAGTTTATTGACCTGTTTTTGCTAACTATTTTAATGCGATTGTATTTATGTTCGGTTTGATATTTTATCATGAATGGTACAAATAGTAGAATCACATGCTTGTTCTGTGAAATGAGTAAACAACCAAGTGGTAGTGAGTTTAGAAAGAGGGCGACCAAAAAGCCTTTGGACAGTAAAAAAGTGTTACAGAAAGTCCCTAAAATAAGTAGTTTTTTCAGTGAACCAAAAACTGTACCTGCAGTAACTGTCGCATTAGAAAACCCTGAGGAGGGACCTACCCTGTCAAGGGAAGAGGTATGTAAACCCATAAGCAGTGACGACGTTTATGAATCAGCTGAACTAGTAACGACTGAAACAGATGATTCAGTAAGTGAGCTATT
This sequence comes from Vesta saturnalis, assembly GCA_036346205.1. Lineage (NCBI taxonomy): Eukaryota > Metazoa > Arthropoda > Insecta > Coleoptera > Lampyridae > Vesta > Vesta saturnalis. The sequence continues at coordinate 2,132,492 of JARFJB010001218.1, read as the reverse complement.
ACCGAGTACAAGTACAAGTACAATAAATTTAAATTTTAAACCCGGCTGTACAAAGCCAACCACCTCATCTTCAGTTTCATTTTTATTTGATCTTGATGACCCGGCTACTTGGAAGCGTACATTATCTGTCAAAATCTTCTCATGTGTTTTACCCAATGGGGAAACTTATAACAGAGATTGGTTATTGTATTCCAAATCAAAAAGTTGTGTTTTTTGTATCCCATGCTTACTATTTCAGATAAAAAGTAAACAAACTGCGTTTAGTACAGGATTTAACGATTGGAAACACGCAAGTGAGCTCGTTAAATGTCACGAACAATCAAGTGACCACAGAAAAAATATTTGTACATTTTTGTGCAGAAAAAAAACCGCATCAGTAGGCACTTTATTTTTATCTCAATATGAAAAAGAAGTGAAATATTGGAGAGAAGAGAGTAGTTAGCGTTGTTCGATTTTTGGCATTGAGAGGCCTCCCTTTCCGAGGAGACAACCAAACATTTGGTGGTCTATTTCTAGGCTATCTTGAACTCTTGAGTGAATATGATCCGTTCCTATCTCATCATATAGAGAAATATGGAAACAAAGGGTCAGGCAATGTGTCTTACCTTTCGTCTGACACCTGTGACGAATTCATTTCAATTATGGGCACTAAAGTCTTAAACCAAATAATTAAAGAACTCAATGAAGCACATTACTTTTCTCTGGTAGTTGATTCTACGCCGGACGTGTCGCAAACCGACCAGTTAGCAGTTGTTTTAAGATACGTTTCACTGAACGATGCGTGTGCTGAAGAACGTCTCGTATAACTTTTACCTGGTGTTGGTCATAAAGCGGAAAGCCTAGAATAACATGCAGTTTTGACTTTACTTCAAAATCTAAACTTAGATATTGAAAATTGCCGAGGACAAAACTACGACAATACATGCAACATGTCGGGTTCCTACACAAGCCTACAGGCAAGAATAAAATCCAAAAATAACAAAGCAGATTATGCTCCGTGTGCTGCACATTCCTTGAATTTAGTTGGAGTTTTTGCAGCCGAAAAATCATGCACTGAAGTGACTAGGTATTTTTCGTTTTTACAAGGACTTTTCAGTTTCTTCGCGGGGCCAACTTACCGATGGGGATTGTTGAAAGAATGTATCAAAAATGAAAACAAAGAAAGGCAAAAGCAAAACAAAAACAGTGACACGCTCACTTTACCGAAAAATTTGAGCGAGACTAGATGGTCTGCTAGAGCAGACGCTGTGCACGCTTTATCTAATGGTTACAAAGAGTTTGAACTTGTGCTGAAAAACCTATCTCAAGATATTTCACAAACACCTGAAACGAGTGGCGGCTGAGGGCTTAGCAAACAGTTGGGAAAGTTTGATACGGCTTTTCTTACTGTACTGTGGAATGATTTGTTAATGAGAATTGATAAAGTTAGTTCAAACTTACAAAAAGAAGAGCTGGATTTTCTTGCGGCAGTTAAACAATTACAAACGCTTAAAATGTTCTTAGAAGAAAAGACGAGAAAACAGAAAGTTTTGATACGAATATGAACCCTAAAACCAGATTTAGGACCGAAGTTTTTTTAACAGTAGTTGACAATCTTACGGCACAGCTCGACACAAGAACACAAAGCTATGCTTCTCTTGGAGACAGATTTGAGCTATTTAACAATTTTAAGGTAAGATGTTTTTAATTTTCAACCTCCTTTTCAACATATTATTTTTCTACCATGTGTATACCTGTCATTGTAGTTTAATTTATTTCCACTTAATGTAATACTAGAAAGCTTTACATATTATTTTTAAATTGAAGCTTGATGGTAACAAACAAGTAATAATGTATTATATGTTTTTATTTGAATTTTATCATCTTCAATGTAAAACTACTGAAAGTTTTGATATTACAGGACAAAAACCTCAAACAATCAAAACCCAGGCAGAACGGCTCGCATTATTCTACTGCAATGATGTAGATGTGGATAGTTTTGGAGAGGAGTGCCTTCATTTCAAGCAGTTCTTAAAGGTTGATAGTATAGAGACTTCGAGACGCATACAAGTATTTAAGAAGTCCTGAAACAGGTCTTGTCTCTACTTTCCCAAACCTGGAAGTAGCCATGAGGATCTATTTAACTCTGCCAATGACGAACTGCTCGGCTGAACGAAGGTTTTCAGCTCTAAAAAGGATTAAGGCAGTGACTAGGTCAACACTTGAACAAACTAAGCTGAACAGTTTAACGATAATGTGTACCGAAAGTGATGTAACCCTAAAAATGAACTTTGATGATGTCATTAACGAGTTTGCTGAGAAAAAATGTAGGAAAAAACCAATCATGTAAAGTTTTGAGTATTTATGTTTGTAGTTTCACCTGAAATAAAAGCTAAATTTGATTGAATTTGAAGTTTTTTCATATATAAACCCATTTTACTTTTAAAAACTTGTCCTTGGTAATAAAACTGTGTATGTAAAGTAAAACTTAAATTTTATTGGAACACTACATTTTTACAGTACTTTGCAATGAGGGTACTATTATTAACGATCGAAAGTGAACACGATAAAACATAAAACTAGCCTTGTCATTGTTATTTGCGAATGCACGTGTAAATCGTCAAATGCACAAGACTTTGTCTGAGCACCATCTTTTAACCGAGCACTGCCGAGTAGTCCCGAAGGCGACCGATTCATCGACGCGACGCGACGAATGGTTCCAGTGACTGTCGGATTGTTTATCACCGGCATCGGCTGCTTCCCGCGTTAAATAATGTCTTATTTTAGGCTGTTAAGCAAAAGGTTATATCAATTATAACATTTTATATATAAAAGCTTATAATTTAATAGGCCTATGTCGGTTGCCTTCAGGACTACTCGGCAGTGCTCGGTTAAACAGAAATGGTGCGACCCCTTGCGGGGTCAATGGTCTTGTGTTTGTGTCAAATGTCTATGGCCATTAGGGTATTTTTATTTGGTGATGCATATCAAGGGGGGGGGGGCGCAAATATCTCTCGGGCCCATAGTGCGTCACATCAAACCGCGGGCTTGCTGAAGACCTCGTTGAAGCTTTTAAAGTACTTGTTTTGGAGGTACCTAGCTTAGAGTGGCCAAAATATTTTGAAGATTGGTTTTACCGAATGCAAAAGTGTATAAATCTTAGGGAGAATATTTTGAAATCAAAAATCATAATGGGTGTATTTTTTATATTTTCCACGAGTTTTAGCAGTGACCCTCGTATAATGTTTCATTTTTAGAGTTACTTAGAGTTACATTTATTATTTTTTATTAAATTCAATATTTTAATGGAATTTTTGAGTACATATTTTATTTAGGTATGTATCCTATCTAATGCGTTTTAACAGATATTAATAAACTTGTAGATGATTTCAGAAAACCAACGTAAAACCCAATTACCGACTTGCATATAATACATCTGGCCCAATTTTAATAATGTGACTTAAACCTCATAAACGTTTTTTTAAAATGATGATAAAAGCACATACTGAGTTTTTACTTGATACAGCGAGACATAAGTACAGTTAATGATACAACAGACACTTGTTGCGATATCAACCACATTTAGTAAATTCTGAGTCTTCAAATAAACGTTAGATTGGTCCATTTCCGTTTTTCACGTAAGAGCGAGAGCGTCGACCGACTTCACTGATTCATCATTTGATCAGGTCAACAACTATTACCATTATAAACAAAAACTAGCAATAATTACAAATAGTAAAAAGTTTTAATATATTATTATCTAATTTTTTATTGTCTAACTGATATGAATAATCAAAGGTACAACTTCTATAAATAGTGTTCCAAATTGTAGCCATTATTCAGTTCACATCTATAAGCGTCACACATCACGATGTATATTAATCATATATTTTATTTTTTATTGACAATACCATGTTTAATAAGCGGTGCGCGAATTTTAGGTGTATTTCAAATTCCTGCGTACAGTCATTATCAACTCGGGCATACGATTTTAAAAGAATTGGCAGGTAGAGGTCACGAGGTTACAGTGTTAACGCCTTTTGAAGAAAAAGAAAAGGTAAAAAATTTGAAAACAATCGTCATCAAGAGCGCAGAGAAAGCTTTAAAGGTAAAATATTACTTACAGATCAATTGCACAACATGGGGTTTAGCCAGGATTATTTTAATTCCGGGATTAAGAAATATGGTTGGTGTAAGTAAACTTCCGTCAATTACGTCATTCGGTAAAAAATGGCCAATCACATTTCTTGATCCAGAGATTAAAACAGTCCTGACTTTACCCACCTTTGTGTAACCGGCCCAAAATAAGATTAATTGATTTATTCTTTTAGCTCACAAAATGAATATGTTTGATTTTGCAAATTCGAACATGATATTAGATATCTTTATCTTAAATGATATAATGATTCCTATCATCGAAAACTCATTAAATGACACAAACGTTCAGAGATTAATTAAATCGAACGAAAAATTTGATATTGTCATTGTGGAGTGGTTATTCAGTGATGCATTATATGGGTTTTGTGCTTATTATAATGCACATTGTGTCGTATTATCTCCAATTCCAGTGTCTGGTTGGATAAACAATCAAATGGGAAATTCTGCGATGCCCTCTTACGTTCCAGAGACCCACTCGCGTTTTTCAAGCAAAATGAACTTTTATGAAAGAGCATACAATGCTTTGGGATATTTTCTTTCCTATGTTATGTTTCATGTCTATACATTACCGGCACATAATACGGCAATGCAGAAGTATTTTCCAAACATTCCTCACCTTCGCGATTTCTACCAAAACGCATCCCTAACTCTAATTAACTCACACGTGTCAACAAATCCAGCTATTCCCCTTCTACCAAATATGATTGATATTGGAGGTTATCACGTGAAAACCCCTAAGGCATTGCCCAAAGATTTGCAGGAATATCTAGATAACGCAAAGAAGGAGTCATTTATTTTAGTTTAGGTTCAAACCTTCAAAGTCAAGATCTACATATTGAAAAAAGGGAAGCAATGTTAAAAGCATTTGAGGGATTGAAAGAAAAAGTTTTATGGAAGTGGGAAAATGAAACTTTACCAAATCAACCTCCAAACGTAAAATTGGCAAAATGGTTACCACAAAATGATTTACTTGGTGAGTGATAACTCATTCTTCAATAATTTAACTTAACAGTTTAGCTCATCCTAATATCAAATTATTTATAACACATGGTGGCTTACTAAGCAGTCTTGAAGCAATTTATCACGGTGTGCCTATTATCGGAATTCCTGTTTATGGTGATCAATACACCAATATGAGAAATGCTGAAGTCAATGGTTACGGAATTTCCTTCCTTACGCCCAACTTAATAATCAAAATTTTGATAACGCTATTAAAGAAGTCTTGCAAAACCCTAAGTAAGTTAATTCGTTTTATTGAGCATTGCAATAATACTTTTTAGGTATACGAATAATGCCAAATTAAGATCAAGAATCATGCACGACAATCAAATGAAGCCATTGGATAAAGCCGTTTTCTGGTTGGAATATGTTTTAAGGCATAAAGGAGCTCACCACCTAAAATCTGCTGCTTTAAATTTAACTTGGTATCAATATTTACTCTTAGACGTGTTGGCGTTTATGGCAATAGTAGTTGTTACACCCGTAGGTACTTGCTATTATTTGTGTAAAAGAAAAAAAACAACTAAAAGTATTAAAGTTGGCAAGAATAAGAAGAAACAGTAGTTGGGACACATTTATTTATAAAATGTGTAATAATGAAGGATTAAGAATAAACATTATTTTAATACGCGAATTCATTGTTGTCAATCTAAAATATTTTCTTATTTTTCACAATACCTCTAGCCAACACGCTTTTTACCTTTCAAGCTACATATATACATATATATATATATATATATATATATATATATATATATATATATATATATATATATATATATATATGTAGGAATAGGTTATGCAATCGACTTTTTTTTCAATATCGCTAAATCGACTTATTAGCTCATTTTATAACATATGGGCAAGTTTCACTAAGATCGGCCATCATGCCTGAACGTCTGTGTGTATGTCTGTATGCGTGGATGTATGTTAACTCCAGAACTAAAATACCTACGTACTTAAACTTTTGTATTTAAGCTTGTTTTCATTTGGCTTAGAGCTGATTAGATTTTGGGAGAAATCCAGCGGCGGAGAGGGGAGTTTATTAGGGTCAGTTTTTGGGTTTTGTTAAATATTTCTAAAACAGCTGCATAATTCAAAGAAATAAAAATACCTAGATATAGACCTTCAACATATCGATTAATTATGTTCTATGCAATTTTTACTTTCTTGCTAAACAAGAAAGTATTGCGGTCGAAAAAAAATCGAAAAAAAAGTAGCGTTATTTTGATGTTTTACGACTCCCTGAAACCGAAAAAATCTTTGGGTGTCTGTGGTCGCTCGCTCGAGACAATTATGTCAACAAAACAAGCTCCTAAACAAAATGGGTATACAGGAGGTGAAAATAAGGGTGTTATTTTGGGGGCAAACTTTCACATTTTAACGTAGGTGTAAGTGTGATTGTGGGTATGAGTATGAGTGTGAATGTGAGTGGGGGGTGCTTGAGGGTGAGTGCGAGTGTGTGAGTGTATGGGTGTATGACTGTATCAGTGTACGAGTGTATGAGTGTATGAGCGTGTGAGTGTGAGTGAGAGTGTGAGTGTGAGTGTGTGTGGGTGGGTGGGTGGATGCGTGAGGGTGTGTGTGTGTGTGTGTGCGTGTGTGTGTGTGTTTGTGTGTGTGTGTGAGTATGAGTGAGAGTGAGAGTGTGAGTGTGAGGGTGATCGTGACAATACCGCTAGCCAACACACTTTTTACCTTCCAACCTACATATAGATAGGTTGGTATAGAAGGTTATGCAATCGACTTTTTTTTTCACTATCGCTAAATCGACAAATTAACGCGTTTTACAACATTTGGGCAAGTCTCGCCAAGATCGGCCATCATGCTGAACGTCTGTGTGTGTGGATGTATGTTAACTCCAGAACTAAAATAGCTACGTACTTAAAATTTTGTATTTAAGCTTGTTTTCATTTAGCTTAGAGCTGACTAGATTTTGAGATAAATTCAGCGTGGAAGGGGGGGGGGGTTATTAGGGTCAGTTTTTGGGTTTTGTTAAATATTTATAAAAGAGCTGCATATTTCAAAAATATAAAAATACCTGGATATAGACTTTACACATCGATTAATTATGTTCTGTGCAATTTTTACTTTCTTGCTAAACTAGAAAGTTACGCACGCGCGTCTTTGCGCGCGTGTGCGCGTATATACGCGTCTGCGCGCGTCTGTACGCGTCAGCGCGTGTCAGCTCGTCTGTCCGAGTCTGTGCGCGTGTGTGTGCGTCTGTGTGCGTCGGTGTGCGCCTGTGAGCGTCTGTGTGCGTATGTGTACGTCTGTGCGCGCCTATGTGCATCTATGTGCGCCTGTGTGTGTCTGTGTGCGCGTGTGCGTCTGCGGGCACTTGTATGCATCTATGTGCGCCTGTGTGCGTCTGTGCGCATCTGTGTGTGTCTGTGTGCGCCTGTGTGCGATTGTGTGCGTCTATGTGCGGCTGTGTGTCTGTGTGTATGTGTATCTGTGTGTCTGTGTCTGTATGTATGTCTGTATGTGCGGATGTATGTTAACCCCAGAACTAAAATAGCTACGTACTTAAAATTTTGTATTTAAGCTTGTTTTCATTTGGCTTAGAGCTGACTGATTTTGGGAGAAATTCTGCGGTGGAAAGGGGTGGGGGTTATTAGGGTTAGTTTTTGGGTTTGTTAAATATTTCTAAAACAGCTGCATATTTCAAAAATATAAAAATACCTAGATATAGACTTTAAACTTATCGATTAATTATGTTCTATGCAATTTTACTTTCTTGCTAAATAAGAAAGTTGCGTTTGCGCGCGCGTGCGCGCGTGTACGTCTGCGCGCGCAGTGCGCGTATATACGCGTCTGTGCGCGTTTGTGTGCGTGTCTGTGCGTGCTTGCGCTTGTCTGCGCGCGTACTCGCGCGTCGGTGCGCGTCTGTGCGCGTCTGTGTGCGTCTGTATGTGTCTGTGTGCGTCTGTGTGTGCCTGTGTGCGTATGTGTAAAAATGTAAGATTAAATGTAAAAATTAAATAAATATGGTTGAAAATGCTGAAGCTGTATTATCGTCATTTTTATAGAAGCGGGCGGCTTTGGAATTTTTTTTACGTTAACATGTACTTATGTCTATTAGTCTGTATCTGACATCAAGTGTTAAACGTCATTCTGACATAGATTATTGTTTTTGTTTTTACAATGTTGCTTGATTTCGTTATGAACGTATAAATAAGAGGTCGCATGATAATCCTTGAAAAATTGAAATTAAAATTGTTTTGTTTCTTTTAATTTAAGTTGGCATCTAGTTGTCTATTCATCTCTGTCATGAAGTTGCAAACGTCTGTTTGACATAAATTATTGTTTTTGCGTTTACAATGTTGCCTATTTTCGTAATGAAGAGGTTAAATAATTATCCTTAAAGAGATGTTATTAGATTGATTTTATTTCTTTTAATTTTTATTTTGTAGGGTGGAAGGTCGTGTGATGTTGCATACCGGATATTTACTTTAGTGTATAAATTAGATTTCTCTATACACACAATGAGTAACAATATTCAGAATGGACCCCGTACATCCTGAAGTCGCTATTGTATGTATAAAACGTAAGCACACTTTCGTATTTGTAGTGAATTTATTGTATGAAGTACTAATTAAATATCAAGTTAATAGCTGCAATTCTGACAGTGATCCATCTTTCACTTCCGATTTGTCAACTTAATGGATGCACTGGTAAAAGATGTTTCAAAACTTCTTAGGCAGGCTAGTAAATCATTTGTCATCCAACGTTTATAACCACATAAAAGACAACTGCAATACCGCAATATTAAGCCTTGATACTATCTTCATCAGACCTCCCAGTATAATATTTGCCAGACATCGACTAGGTAAAAGAATGCAGCAGCATGGAGAAAACGTTGACCAATTTCTACAAGCTTTAAAACTATTGGCGAAGGATTGTTATTTTAAAGATACATGCGCTGTACAAAATGAAAATGATTCAGGTCGACACGCATTCATATCAGGTGTAACTTTAAACGCCATTCTCCAAAGGTTACTGGAGAATAATGACTTAGACGCATACAAACAAGCAAGATCTCTGGAAAGGGCACATGTAAATAGCGAAGGTTGAGCGGAAATACAATTTTAACTGAATATTGGCAAAAGCACTTTCTCTAAAACCGAAATAAATCTATTTGGTTACAACTTTTACGGAGACATAATTAAACCTGATTGCGAGAGGCTACGCGCTTTGCTAGAATTGCCTGCTCCTGAAGATTCTGCTGCTTTAATTTTAGGATTCATTTAACGCACATTTGATTCAAAAAACATTCAAGTTCATAGGTGCAAGGCATGTATACCCCATGCCGCCCGGTTCAATACCACCACCTTTACCATGGGCTCCTTAGTATTGGTGCTCTAATTTTCTGAGCTCGGTAAGGGCTGCCGGTCACTTTCTCCTTTATTCCTTATGTACTCGCCAACATACACTTGCCAAGCGTGACGTTTTAACGGCTAAACCCTTAAAATAGCGAGTTATAAAACAGCCGCTATACCCCGGGTGAGTAGAGCGAGACGCCCACACTCTCACATCGATTCGTCGATCCGTCTCAAGGATTCTGGGAGGGGGGTCAAAAATCAAGCCTAAGAAGAGCAAGATCTGCCAGGAATAAAATTCTGCCCAATTCGGATGCCCGGGAGGACAGGACTCTAGCGTCCTCGATCATCAAAAGTACCAACATCCGGATACATTATTGCAACATACGTGGTATCAGATCGAATCTTAATGCTGTTCACCAACACCTTGAACAAGTGCAACCGGACATTCTGTTTCTATCAGAAACACAAGTCTCCCCTGGAAGCACTGATTCGCCTGACCTGCAATTTCCAAGATACAACCTCCACTCTAACTTTCGCCTTAAAGGCGGAGTATGTGCGTATACCAGGTTATAAGAGGATGTCCACCTTGGAAAACAATAAATTTTACGCGATTTGGTTCAAACATTCTGGGCACCAATTTGTGAAATTCTACTGTTGTTTGTGTAGGTTTCCCAATGATAACAACTTCCAAGATCTTTTTGATTACCTTAGTCTGAAAATTGACTACCTCTTATTACAGTTTCCATCTCGCGATATTTCGATTTTGGGAGATTTTAATGCACATAATTCCAATTGGCTTCATTTTTCTTCTACTACCAATTCCGCAGGTCATAGTGCAGAAGCATTAGCTGTATCCTGTGATCTCACACAAATCATTTCCGAACCAACCAGAATCCCTGACAACCCTAACCATACCCCACATCTGCTGGACCTATTTCTTACAACTAACCCACTTATCTATAAAACAAGAGTCCTTTCCCCACTGGATCAATCAGACCACTGCCTAATCGAAATAACTTCCTCTGTACCAATCCCACTGTTACTCGAAAAACAGATAGAACTATGTGGAGTTTTAAATCAGCTAACTGGAGCGACCTGCGAGATTTTTTTCCACACTTCCCCTGGCGTGAGTATTGCTTTAAATGGTCCTCCTCTTCAAACATTGCTCTTTCAATAACTGAAGTTATCCTGATGGGTATGCATTCCCAAAAAACATAATTGTCATGCCTGTTCCCAACCCTGGTTTAATAGGACTTGCACTGATGCATTATCGCAAAAGCATAAACTCTATACCAAACGGAAGTCAAATAAATCTATCGAAAATCACGCCAACTATACTGCCGCAAGAAATAGTTGCAAAAGTATCATCACCAAGGCCAAAAAGATGTTTGAAGAACGTAAATGCAAAGAATTAGTCTCATGTCCTTTGGGTGGTCGTAAATTTTGGACATTAGCTAAACCCATCAGTAAAAACTTTAGTACATCTTCCTTTCCTCCCATGACGTCTCGCGACAGAACTGTAGTAGCTGATCCTGTTGAAAAAGCCAACCTGTTTGTCGATTACTTTGCATGAAATTCATGTCTCAATGATTCTGGTAAAACTGTGCCGTTGCCCAAGTCTACCCCATACGCTATTAAACCAATCCACTTTCGTTACGAGCTCCTGGAATCAATTATTAATAAATTTGACTCAAACAAGGCGACTGGCCCGAACGGTATTCCAGCTATCGTCCTTAAAAAATCCTACCCCGTGCTAGTACCTGTATTGTCCAAACTCTTTTCGATCTCCATGTCGTCTGGAGAATTTCCCTCATCGTGGAAGTTGACAAATGTTCAGCCTATTCCTAAAAAGGGCGACAAAACCGATCCCTCAAACCATCGACCAATAGCTATCACTTCCATTCTGTCGAAAATCATGGAAAAACCCATCAACTACCAACTATTTTCGTTCCTCGAGTCCAATAAACTCTTAAGCGACCACCAGTCTGGGTTGACACAGAGTCGTTCAACGGGTGATCTTCTTTCATATGTCACCCAACTTTGGAATAATACCTTAGAGGGTCCGGTGAAACAGTGGTAGTAGCTTTAGATATTTTAAAAGCTTTTGACCAGGTTTGGCACAAATGCCTACTTACCAAGCTCACTTCGTTCAGCATATCCGATACACTCATCTATTACTATTAACACGGGAGTACCCCAAGTATCAGTGACAGCTCCCACACTTTTCCTGCTATACATAAATCACCTCATTTCCTCAACAACTAACCTGATCCATTGCTTTGCAGATGACAGCACTCTACATTGCAGTTCTCCTCAGTTTTCCCACAACAATAAGTCTAGACAAGACGTTAAGGTAAAAATCGCAGCCTCAATCAACAGTAACTTAGAACGTGTTCTTGAATGGGAAGGAATAATCTACTCACGTTCAACAAAACGCAGTGTTGCCTTGTGTCTGCCAAGAAAGACCGATCATTTCCTGCTATAAATATGGCTTAGAACTCAAATTTTCAGACTCTATTTCTATGTTAGGGATGTCCGTATCATCGAACCTTTCATGGGTTGACCACCTTTTGTCAGCCAGCAAAACAGCTGCCCTAAACTTGGCTTTCTATACAGATCTAAACAGTACTTCACATCGCAACAACTCCTTTTACTGTATAAGGCTCAAATTCGACTTCATCTGGGATACAATTCCCACCTCTGGGTCAGTACTCCGCAATACGCCCGTGATGTGGTAAACCGCATCCAAAAAGAGCTATCAGGCTTATAAATGACCCGTCTCTGACCTAGAGCCTCTTCAGCAGAGAAGAATAGTTTCGGTTCTTTCCTTGTTCTATCGCTACTACCATGGCAAGTGTGCCTCCGAAATACACTCCTTAATACCTTCGCAGCCTATCTTCGCTAGGAACACCCGGTTTGCCATTCACACCATAATTACGCACTCAAAATTCCATCGTGTCACACTAAACGGGCTCAATCTACATTTTTCCACACGGCGACCAAATTGTGAAATGTATTACTCAGTTCCTGTTTTCCTCCAAACTTTTACTTAAGTCAATTTAAGGTAGCCATTTACAAACATTTCTCGGCATCCTAACGATATCCCTAAACCCTCCCAGTGTTCTTCAGTGCTTTAGCACGTTAGGCAAATCTTAGCCTGTTCGGGAATACTATAAGTAAAAAAAAAGTGTATTTAGAAATCAAAAAATAAGTATTTTCCATTAGTGCCCTCATTTACATAAACCGGGCCTCAGAAGCCTGTGTAGAACTAGTTCCTATAAAATTTATTTCAAGGCTGATAGTTATTATAATTTTCCAATCACTGCTGCTGTACCTGTCTATGTAAGTTGAAACCTGCATTATTGCTGGATGTATAAAAGTAGCCGTAGCTGATTTTCATTTAGTTGTAATAAGAGTTGCATGGGGTGAACTTATGAAACTCATATGATAGTGAGAAAAGAGAATGTGAGGAGCGTGAGATTGGGTGACTGTGTCTATGAAGAAACAATGTCGCAGTGGGCAGTTGAAAGTGGCGATCTGCCTTCTGATGTTGTTGACGATCATTCAGAGGACGATGTTGACGGTATTGGTAATTTTTCAACGAGTGGTTACATTCTTCCAAGTGGTCAGGATTGGAGTTTGGAACCTCCAACAAAAAATAAAATTCAACCACACAACATGATTAGGCGTGCGTCAGGACTAGCAAGAAAACGTATGGCTGCAACACCAAACGAAGTGATTATACAAGAAATTGTGAACTGCGGTTTATTGTCCATATTTCGCTTTGAAAAAATACGAGGATTCGTCAGATTTGACGACAAGTGAACCCGGAATTCGAGTTTGGAAACCGATAAGTTAGCAATGCTGTCCTACCGGATACTAATGTAACTATTGATGAACAACTCGTTGGGTTTAGAGGTAGATGCAGGTTCGTTGAATATATGCCAAGCAAACCGGCAAAATATGGACTTAAAATATTTTGGATGTGTGAATCTAAAGTTATGCTCTGAACGGTTTAGTTTAAGTTGGTCGCCAGCCCGGAAAACCTCCACATAAAAACCTGAGGGAAAGAAGGCGGGCTGCTCGAGCTTTCCGAGCTCCTTCATCCACAATCATGGATTCCCAACATACATACATTACGTATATATGCATGGGTGTGGTCAGGATAGGTTTGGAAGGAACGGATTTAGGATTTAGGGTTCTGAGGGGGAAAATACTACCCCAGCATTCGCCTAAGTAGCCGCACATGGTGTGCATATACGCAGTTACTATTCCGCTTCGTGTGCATGAGGAAAACCCCCTGAAAAAAACTCATACAAGGTAGACGGTAATGGGAATCGAACCTATTACCACCCGAATGATATGTAGGTCGTGTCACCATTACACTACTAGCTCGGTAAAAACCTGGGGCTTGAAGTTGTACAAACTCTTGTGCGTGACATTCATAATTCTGATCTCAATCTCACGATAGACAACTTCTTCACTAGTGTTCCGCTAGCAATATATCTGTTGTATAAAAATATTACTGTTGTGGGTACACTATGTCAGAATAAGCGTGACATTCCAAAGAAATGAAAGACTCAAAAGATCGTGTAGTCTGCTCATCATTGTTTTGATGTAGAAGTAACGTGTCCATGGTAATTTAGACACGTAAAAGGAATAAATGCGTGATTTCACTAAGCACCATGCACCACGACGCATCTATCAATGATGACGCTCAGAGGAACGCTCATTATAAGAAACCAAAGGGCTGTGTTGACATCATGGGTCAAATATGGTCGACATATACGTGCAAGAGGCAAAGTAAACGATGACACATGACATTTTTCTTCAACATCATTGATGTTGCAGCACTCAACGCATATATAGTCTTTACGAAGGAACATCCACACTACAACATAGGAGTGACACACAAACGAAGATTCTTTTTGAAAAGTTTACCGAAGGAACTAGTGATGCCACATACGTAGAGAAGATCTACTAACTCTAACCTACGGCGTAGGGTCCGGAAGAGTTTAAGCAGATTTATTGATATCTCTGGTCCGCCAGCCGCTCAAAAAAGTGCAACAATTAAGAGAAAGAGATACTCATTGTGCTCCGCAAATATTGATCGTAAAAGCACAAAGATACGTATTAGTTGTAAAAATATCTGCAATGATCATAGTATTAGAATGTGCACTAAATGCTTTTCTAATCCCTAAAACAATGTTAAATAATAATGTTCACTTTCATATTTAATTTGACGTTTGTAATGTATATGTATAAAGTTTTACTTCAATAACTTTGTTTTTAATCTGACTACACGTGATTTTGTATAACGGTATCCTAGGATTAAGACGCGTTGTTAGTATGTTTGCACATTACTCTAAATGGATGTCAAAATTTTCTGAAAAGATACGTCCTCTCGTTAGAACAGAACGTTTTCCACCCTCACATGAAGCACTAATGTCTTTCGAAAAGCTAAAGCAAGAAATTGCGCAGTCTGCAGTAAATGCTATTGGGCCTGGACGATTTACGGTTGAAACTGATGCCAGAGAGTATGCTATAGCCGCATCATTATCTCAAGAATGCTTTCAGAAAGCGAATGTAGACATTCTGTTAATAAGAACGAAGCATATGCTATAGTAGAATATGTAAAGAGGTGGAAACATTTTCTTATAGGCAAGTCTTTACGTTTTATTACAGATCATAAATCAGTCACATTCATTATTATAAATTTTTGTTATGAACTAATAAGTTCAAGGTAAATATGTAATAAAAAATTATTATTAATTTTATTAAATACATAAATAAAAGTTTACCTCGAGTAGGATTCGAACCTACGACCTGTACTTTCTAGAGTACGCGCTACCAACTGCGCCACCAAGGTTCAAGCCCAATCGATGCAAATTTTGTCTTTATGTATGTAGAACTAATGTAAATTCTAAATATAATGAGATTACAGTCAAATTACTTATATTAATGGAACGTGAGCCTGCAATATCGCAAGGATTCACACATACCAAAGCAACTTGACTAATATTAAATTATTATAAGATTTTGTTATGAACGAATAAGTTCAAGGTAAATATGTAATTAAAAATTATTATAATTTTCAGTCACGTTCATGTTTAATAAAAAAAAGTTCAAAAATTAAGAACGAAAAGATACATTGATGGCGACTAGAACTTTCAAAATTTAAATTTGAAATTATTTATCGTCCAGGTGGTGATAATTCTGTTGCTGACGCCTTATTTCGAGTTGTAAAAATTACTGCAATACATAAAAATCTGGATAAACTGATTGAAATACATAAATCTTTATGCCATCCCGGAGTAACACATTGACACAGCGGGTAAGGAGTAAGAACTTATCATATTCAGTAGATGATGTCAAAAGGATCACATCTACTTGTAGAGATTTATGGGTGTGCTCATGAGAAGGAGGCGTTAAGATGTATACAGCAAAAATAGTGACTTCCCATGAAGATTTTGGATCGCAGAATGTGGGTTTATGTATGAACCCATGGTATCCACATTTTGGTGCATCACCTGATGGACTTGTTGAATGTGTTTGTTGTGGATTAAGTTGTGTAGAAATAAAATGTCCATTTTGTACCAAAGACATGGATTTAGATGACATGAATGTACTTAAAAAAATTGGACTTGAGGAAAAATGTGGGAAAATACACCTTCGACATGATCATCAGTACTACTACCAAATCCAAATGCAACTGGCTATAACCAGGTTGGGCTATTGTGATTTTGTAGTATGGAATAAAAACAAAATTTATCAGGAACGAATTATGTTAAATGAATCATTTTAAGAGAAAGAAAGTAGAATAGGAACAATGTTTTTTAAAAATGTTATTGTCCCAGAATTATTGGGAAGATATTACACAAGAAACATTGACAGTGATGAATGGTGCTTGAAGGACATGAATTTTCAATTTCCCCTCATTGATAATAGAACTTTTGTGGAACTCAATGTTGTTTTTTGCTACTTACATATTTTCTATATTTTGGCATGGTTATAAAATGAAATAGGTTCTCAGTGTAGGTAGGTACATATGTATTTGATAATATAATAATAATTAGATACAGACTATTGGCAAAAAGTTCAAATACAAAATTTAAATCAATCTAAAGGTATAAAATACTTATCTTTTTTGGGTTTTTTTGAAGATATAATTTCCAACATCGAAAACTCCATTAAATTATTACCTTTTGATTCTGCTAATGAGTTAGATATAACACCGTTGACATATTACGTAAAACAAAACCTCCAAAGAGCAACTTATCCTTTCTTCAACGACGTGCTTTACTTGATCTTAAACGCAATGTTGTATTAAATATGAACGATTATAACATTAAGATAGAACCATTGTTGGGACCAGAAACTTATCATGAAATACCAAAAGATCCAACAAAAAAGTTTCTTTTAAAAACTAAAAAGCTGATTAAATTATCATCTATTCCTGAAGAAATAAAAAAGAAACTAACTAACTCTGAAGCTATTTCACCAAAACTATATGGTTTACCAAAAATTCATAAACCTAATATTCCTTTAACCCTTTGTTTCCGGAATTTTTTTTTTTTTTTTTGAGAAAAGGGAATTTTTGGATATAGTTTATTATTGAGGCCACACTTAACACATTATTTGAGAATTTTTTAATTTTTGTTTTCGGTTTAGCATTAAAAGGGAGTACTCGATGTGAAACCACTAGGAAATAATTAAATTTTATTTATTACTTAAGAAATCCAGTTCATTTTTTATGATATTCGGTAAAGCAGTTTTTCCTCTCGGAGAGGCATAATGCGACTTCACATCTGAAACAAAATACATAAAATACAAACAAAGTAATGTATTTGTATTACCTAGAACAGTGCCATCTGGACTTATGCGGTTCTGCCTTCGTGCTACACAAGGCACATCTTCCTGGCTTTTAATGGGTCGGCATGTGGGAGCAGGAGTCAAACCTAATCTCGTACGGCACCGTTCGTTTGAAATGATTCGACGATAATGAAGTTGGTCGTCCCAAGTTGGTCGTCCCCTTTTACAAGAGTTAGTTTCAGCTCCTACCAATCCAAGTGCGACAGAAAGGCGTAAAAGTTTTAGAGAAAGTTTGGCAGTAGAATCCGTTCTTTTCGTGTACAAAATAAAGGCATTTACTAGCGATACGTCGACAAAATAAAAGAAAATTCTATGCCACCATTTTTTTGACTTTCTGTCCACCTCATAGCACGCTTTCAACATATCCAACTTGTCCACGTATCCCATGTGGTCATTGTATCTCTTCACTAATTCGGGACAAGAAACCTCTTGACTAGAACCATCTTTTTTCTTGCGTTGAACTGACTCAGTATTGGATGGATTTAGATAATTGCTCAAAAAATGTACCGGTCTATTATCCATCCATTTTAGAAAAGTTAAGCCATCCAGACTAACCTGCCAATCCGAATCGCCCCTTTTCAAACGTTCGTCGTCAACTAGGTCTTTTGGCAGATCTTTCCGCCCTTTTCTCACTGTCCCGCAAACATAAATCATTTCTTCTCGTAAACGTTTTTGCAGGTGAACAGAGTTGAAAAAATTATCAAAACAAATGTGATAACCAAATTCAACTAAGTCTCTTGTCAAATCATGAACCACTCTGCCACTAAGATTTCTTTCAGTTATGTCTCCGACTTTTCCGACGTAAATCTGAAACTGGCAAACATATCCAGATTCTTCTGCTCTAATCCAAACCTTGTAGCCACGTTTTACAGGTTTGTTTGGCATATATTGTTTCAATAGGCTACGACCCTTGAATGATCATGGACTCGTCAATGGTTTGGTTCTTACTAGGTTTTAGGGCATTCTTGTACGTCTCAGACAATATATCTAGCAATGGGCGTACTTTATAAAGTTTGTCATAATTGGGGGCATCTCTACTGGGCTGTACCGAGTTATCGTTTAAATGCATATTTGACAAAATCCAAGCAAATCGGTCTCTTGACACAATTGATCTTATATATGAGTCTCTAAGCTCGACCCTAGAAGACCAATAATCGCAATAAGTTGGTAGCTTTTTTATTCCCATAATCAGATTTATGGCGATAAAGGATTTAATTTGCTTGGCATTGGTTGGTACGAAACGATTGGGATTACCTCCTGCGTTTTGTAATGCGTACAAATTTGTTTGAAAAGCTAAGTGTTTACAAAGTCGATCAGGGAAAATAGCCAGGAATATATCCGTTGGCGTTTCCAAATTTTTGGTAATGTTCGGTCCCGACATTTCAGAAAATTCTTTCAAGGTTTGGAGAGAGTGTACAGACGATTTGGTCCAAATGGTGTTTTTCGCTAATTCTTGAGCTTTTATTACTGAAAGGGGATATTCATCTTCACTACTCCAATCACCCGACTGGTCTTCAATGTTATTTTCAGCATGCGGCGATAAATGTGCTTCATCCTCAAAAATTATTGGCATAGATTCTATGTCAAACACATTATTATTTCTTGATTGCGGAGAATTAGTTATAACCGGATCGTCCAAAATTTCATCGTCCGTAGCATCACCTATGTCGCTCTCATTACCATCAGGAATTTCATGTAACAAATCGATTGGCTGAATCCATTTCTAATAATTTTCCGTAAACGTTCCGCTTATGACCTAATAAAAAGATAAAGATAATTCCTAGTATTCCCGGGCTTAGCACACCATATGTAATTTATGAAATTCATACATTTTTACTAAAATTTTACTTCGGCAACAGTAACAATGTGTAATCAAATGCTTTATGTGTCTAATAAACTTGAAACTTACCCGCCATATTTTATTATCACTTAGAAAACGAGATAAACAAGTAGCACTAAAAGTGTAAATAAAAACACGTGCATAAAATATCCAACGAACTAACAACTGACGCTGAAACGCGCGAACGAAAAATTTTGGAGTGGGGCAGCATCATGCACACGCATCTTTTATAGGAGTGCACACTATGAATACATTAGGAACGTGAATAAGTGTTCTCACTGTGCGCCCACTAGGAAACAAAGGGTTAACGCCTATTGTTAGTGCAATTGGTTCTCCTACATATAGCCTTGCAAAACATCTTAGATTTTTATTACATCATATAGGAAAAACACCTCATTACATTAAAAATTCTGCCAACTTTGTTGAAAAAATGTAGTTTCAAAATTGAAGAAGGTGATGTTGTTTCACTTTTTACAAAAGTGCCTCTAAAAGAAACTATTGAATACATTGATCATCTTTTTTCAAAGGATATAACCATTCTTTTTCAGCACTGTCTTACTACAACTTATTTTAGTGGAATAGTAAATTTTATGAACAGATTGAAGGTGTAGCAATGGGTAGTCCCCTTAGTCCTGTTATAGCTAATTTTTATATGGAAAAATTTGAAACATTAGCGTTACAAAATACACCTAAAAAACCTTCAGTTTGGTATAGATATGTAGATGACACATTTGTTATTTGGAGACATGGAGAAGCACTGCATGAGTTTTTGGTTTTTATGAATGGCATACATCCTAGTATTCAGTTTACCATGGAAAAAGAAACTAATGGAAGTTTACAATTTCTTGACATATTAATATCTAAAAATAATAATTCACTATCTTTTAAGGTTTACAGAAAGCCGACACACACTGATAGATACCTCACAAATTATCCAACCACCATCCACGTCAAAAAATTCGTGTAATTAAATCTTTAGTAGATGGAGCAAAACGAATTTGTGACCCTGAATTCTTGAAGGATGAATATAAATATTTAAGAAAATCCTTACAAGATAATGGATATTCACTTACAGAAATTAATAATGTTATTACACCTTCTAGGCGTAACCTTAAAGAAAAACCAGTTCTTAATGTTGGTACTGCTTTTCTTCCTTTTATAGCTAATGTTACAAATAGAATTGAAAAAATCCTAATTAAATATGGCATTAGAACTATTTTTAAACCTACAAGAAAGATTAAAGAACATTTAAGATCACCTAAAGATGTGTCAAACACTTTATCATCTTCCGGAGTGTATAAGTTATCTTGTTCATGTGGAAAAGTATACATCGGAATCACAAAACGTAGCTTTGATACAAGACGCAAAGAACATATGAGATTTTGTAGATTAGGTCAACCAGAGAGGTCTGCTGTGGCTGACCATGCCCTGAATAATCTAAATCATAACATTCAATTTGGCGAGATGGAAATATTGTCAAGACAAACTCATTATTATGTTCGTTTACTACTTGAAGCTATTGAAATATATAAACACTCTAATAATTTTAATAGACAAGAAGAAAATCTCCGTTTAAATAGGTTTTGCCATCTTATAATAAAAAAAAAAGCATAATGATACGTCCTAATTTTGATTTTAATTTTAACTTTTGGTATGTCTAGGTTTTTTGCTGTGTTTTTCGTAGACTTTGAAGTAAATGCTTTAACAATTATATGTTAAATTACCACAGCACTATAATTTAACATAAGTAGTTGAAATTAAATTAAAATTAAAAATTACAAAAAACGTTCTGCATTATACTTTTCATTGTTAATAACACTTCCACTTATTGATAAAGATATCTTTTTGTTAGATTTAACTGGGTTATTTTGTTTATTTTCAAATTGAAGTTTTTCACAACTCTACACTTACATTCTAACTCGATTAAATTTTGTTAAATGTGTTTTTTGGCTGACAAATTTCATTGTTAGCTTTTACAGTAGAGAGTGTTCTGATTTGTCATCTTTAAGGCAGTATAACAATATTTAATTTTTTAATTTTTACTAAAATTTAATTTTATAGTTGGCTTTATACGTTTCTCAAACTGTTATATTAATAGCAGGCTGATGTTTATGTTTTAATTTTTCAACTTTGGCAAAATTGTTTACATCTTTTAACAATTTTTAACAAATATTACTACTTATTGAAACGTTTAGATTGTATAATTTAAAACAGACCATTAAAAAAAACCAAGAAAGATAAGTATTTTATTATGAGTGATAATGGTGAAAGTTTACATTTTCAAATCTAAAGGTATGACTGAAGGTGACAAATTTATCAACGCACAACAAACTACAACAATTTTATCTATCAAAATTAATTCATCAAGTCAAAATCTTTTAAAATTTGTAAAGGCAAAATATCTTTTAAAATTTGGTACTTTTGTCTCAGCATACCAATTACTCTTTCGACGTGAATTCTCACATTAGCTGTTTTTCGAGTGCTTTCTATTTCTTTTGCAGACAACTGCTTTTTAACTTTTGTGAAAGGTGGAGTTATAACTTCTGCATAACACATTTTCACCGATGTGCTTATTAAAAACCCTCTATCTGCAATTACTAGTTCACTTGGTTTTAGTTTGTCTAAGAAACCACAGGTTTCTGTAATAAATCTATCACTAGCCCTACCACCATAAGCCTTCGATATAAAACAAATTGTACCTTGAGGTGTATGTAATTCCTACCAAAAATTTTACAGTGTGGTGGTGTTTGTAGTTAGACCAAGTTTTGGCTGCTGCAACCAAACTTGAAGATCTTTCTGTAAACACTTCGAAGCGGTCGATGATTACTGTTGTTCGTTTTCCAAAGTGCTCTTGAAAACAGCATGGCATATTTTGGCTGAGTTGCTGTCGATCAGCCCATATAATTAAAGTCTAAAACATATCATCCATTACCTTTATGTAATTAAAAATTATTACAGTTCAATCGACTGTAGAGAATATCTATCAATCTGTAAAATGTTCTTGCTGCTGTTGTATGATGTATATGAAATCTAAACACCAGGTCTTTGCAGCAACATTTAGTAGTAATTTCATTAATGTTAATATTAGCTGTGAAAATTTGGTTCCTGAAGTTGTGTCTGGCAAATAAGCTTCAATCACATCGTATAATACTTTAACATATTGATATTCTGGAAGCCCAGTATAATATAAAGTAAAATTATCATTATCTTTGAAGTAATCAGTATTGAACTCTAATTTGTTTACTAAAGTTTGTAAAGCATAATTTTTGTTGTCTCCTAAAATGTCTTTGTTTAATTTTTCAATTTCAGTTTGTTCATTCGAGTCTGTACGGATATTGGACAATTCATTCATATTACAGTACGCGCGGCCAAAGAATGCCTCGTGTCGTGCATTCGGCCGCACTCGTTAACGCAATAGCGACTGAAAGCATTACCAGTGGCGTCGGTGCCGCGTTTTCAATTATTCGTCGCCAAATCACAAGAAATTTGAAATATTTTATTTATTTGAATTACATATGAACAGTAATAGTTTAAACATTTATAAAATAAAAAAATAATCATGTTGACAAGTAATAAATTTATTATTTGAATTACAAATGAACACAACAGTTTAATCGTTTATGAAAATCAAAAAACACTCGCTTTTAAATCACAGTTGAAAACGAACTAAGTAATAAAAACATTTTTGAATATTTGCTAATCTGTTGTTAATGATACTAAGGAATGTCTCAACTATTAGGATTTGTTTAATGAGAATTTAAGCAAATGCCATTAGCATTACATGCGCCGCAAAACTACTTATTTATTTTACTATGTATTGTGAAAGTATTTGTTGTTTATACATATTTGTCTAATAAATTTGAGTATTAGGAGCTTAGGACACAAAACGGTTCACTGTCGTTTTGTTGCAATAGTTATAAAGTTAAATTAACAAGTACGTATGTAAATTAATAACAGAAATAAATAATTAATTAGTGTAATACATGATAATAAACGGAACGCGCTTTTGGTGGCAACGCCACTGACATGTCGCGCTTAAGAGGCTTGAAGTTGGACGAATGCGCATCCAACGTTCAGGCATTCTTTGGCCGCGCGGACTATCTACAAATTACTCTTTACTACAACGTGATCAATCTCAAGTGTACTGTAGTGGTATGACAAAAATCCCTAGTTGTTAATTAATATTGTTGTATTTTGCAGTTGGCTGCTTTGGATTTTTACTGTGGTTTTAGTCGTTTTAGTTTGTCAGTTTATGTCATAGGTATTATACCTTCGTTTTTCACTTTTTATTTTCTTGAGTTATTTACAAACTGTCTATATCAAGACAAATTATATATTCTGAATTTCAAATTGTTATATCGAATTTAATCGTCATGCCGTTTTCAATTTAATGGCGGTCATTTTGAACATATGTTGTAAAGCAAAGTGTGATAACTAATGCGTACCTAAGGAGTTAAAAAATTTGTAAAGACATTGTCATTCCATAAACTTGTACTGTAAATTTTATTTAATTATAATGAAATTATAACATTTAAATACTTAAGATTCATTATTTTGTAATGATGTAATCCAATCATTAAATAATATTTTGTTGTATTTTATAGGATGCAGTCTAAACAAATACAAAATAGTCATTATTTAAATTAAAATAATATTTTATAATATGTATAAGTTAATGACCTTCATACAGATTTGAAACTTATCGTAGTTTTTACTCGAACCATGCTCTAGAGTAGCTAGAGCAATACAGCTTCTTACCAACCTATCAGTGGTAGCAACTTATATATTTTGATCACGTGGTATACACTTGAGATTGGTCACTCTGTAGAACTAAACGCCAATACGAAGACACCAAGCTACGCGAAAAAAATCACGTGACCGTGTACTATTCAACCGGAAAATAGTTTTTTTAAGAAAAGTAAAAGTTACGTTTTGTACATTTTTTAGTTAATAACCTCTTAATTATGATATATTTTATAATTAGGACAATTTAAACAAAAAAAAACATTTGTTCAATTGTGAAAAATGAAATATAAGGTTATGTTACTTGTTCATAAATTTACTCGGAAATGTTGTAATTAGCATTTTAATTATTAACCACAGTTCTAAGGGTAAATAATTCGTGTCTAAACAGTGTTATACTGCGATAGTTATAAATAGGTGTGATAGAGGGGGTAGAATTTTATCGAATTCAAATATTAGGTAGTATGCAAGTTCAAATAAAGTTGAAGAAGTTGTAAAGATCCAGCTTAACTTTACTAAAAATTTTTTATTAATTATTTTTTTAATTGCCCTGCAGTAATCAAGATAGATAAAGTTGCATAAAGTTAAAACCCATTACAAAAGATTGCGCGATATTGCATCATAAATAATTAATTTTAATCCCCTCCGACGTAGATATTAAAAATGCATAAAATGCTTTTACGTCCGAGAACCTCAGCCAATCACAGCCAGAGGACCCCTGCATAGAAGCCGGATCCACCGTCCGCGAATTAGCTATAAAAACCGCGGCGCTACCGGAAGAAATTCTACTCTACTCCGCGACTCTACTCTCCCGCTGCTCCAGTCCAGACTACTCTCTGCGCGCTTCGTTACTCTGCTACTCTCGCGTCTCCAGCATCTAGCATCTAGAACCGAGATCCAGACTGCGCGCGCCTGCCGTAGTTGTGTACGTCGCCGACCTGTCGATTACCGCATCCGTTCATCCTGAACCGTCGTGTATCTTTAGTCGCGTTACTTCGCCGCCGTCACCAGTAAATCAGCATTATACAATCAAACTGCTGGTTGAGATACGCTAAGGTTAACAGCACGTAAGCTTTATTGCACCACTTTTCTTAAACATTACACCAGACACCTAGAGAAACGACGGGATGCAGAGCCCGGAAGTTATCTAACCGTTCCAGTACACACACTAAAAGTACACGACAGGCTGTAAAGCCTGAAGGTACCTTCTGCACACATACACACAAACCAGGACGTTGTTACTACAGGCTAACGCCCTGTAGTCATCTTCCATTTACTCCAGCGGCAAGAAGGGTGCTCGCTCTAATTCTACCGCTTCCCAGGAGATCCCTTTGTACAGCAATCGACAGGCTGGACCCAGAATCTTATAAAGGGCTCTCCATTAAACGTATATTACACAAACAATACACCGACCAGATCCTGAGGAAAATTAGCAATACAAACAAGCGATGCCTTGATCCAGAGATAATCTCAATACCAGAAGCCGTATTCTTAGAGATCACCCGCGTGTTCCTCCAGTTAAATAAAGACGAACCCGTGATGCGTTTACGTAATAAATTGCATCAAACGTACTCCTGCGTCTCGCAAATCGCATATAAATTTTGTTAGATATTCTTCTAATAATATTTCTAAATAAAGGAAATCCGGTATGATAAACATTCCTGTATCGCGAGTATATTTTCCTGCAACAAAAAGCTGTCCATTATGTCGTTCCCGAAGGCCTGACTAATTTACCAGCATCCGAATAGATTACGCACATTATACGTGTAAATTATCTCATTTTAATCCCGAGAATAATCACGTACTTAAGACACCTGCATTCCGTCGGAAACAATTCTCAGAATTGTTCAATTTAGTACACGCAGTCCTAAAAAGTCGTGTAAACTCGCCTCAGATTAATTCGTTTACAACAATTAATAGAAGCAATTTTTAATAATAACTAACGTGAAAGATCGTGATACACTCCGTCTTCCCTGTATTTAATAGGTAGAATAAATTTTGCTTATACAAAAGTTATACGCATTTTACAAAAACAGACGTTTTTCTAATAATAAAGAATTAATACATCTTATTCCCGGGCATAATTAAATGTTAGTTATTCATTTCATTACTGTAAATACGTTCTCAAATAATTAAGAAATCCTGAGACTATCCTGATTAATTGGAGTATATAATCAAACGCGTATGCACAATTTGCATTTAAAAACGTGTAAATATTAACCTGTCCTTTGTGAAGCATTCCAAGCACTGAGTTCACATCCAGTCAGTCTGAAAGCGAAATCACATATAAGAATAGTCATGCGCACCAAGGTTACTTTAAATTATTGATTTTCTTTGACCTGCTTTCAGATACAACGCGATCGTTGGCCTACTTATCTACTACGTAGAATTTTGCACAACGCCACCGGACAAATGCCAATCCACCATTTACAGGGCCGGCCTGAACGGTTGTAATAAACCAAATTAAATCGTCATTATTAGGATTTTTGGGTCATAACACACTAACAATTGAACCACAATAATTTATATTTCCATATAAACGGCTCAGGAGCCAATAATCACCACTACCAGACGGTAGACACGGGGGACCAAGCAAAACGAGCGCTGCCAGGAAGGACATCCCGGGTAACCTAAGATTAGATTTTTTTAGCTGTTGTTATGCCATTTAGTATTTTTTTTTAGTTTTGTAGAAATAGGTAATATACGTTTAAAATATTTTCGCGTCGGGCTTTTAACATTCCCTCGAGCCATAATCTTCTGATTATGCCCTTAATACATAAATATCTATTATATCAAAAATATTTTTTATTTACAATACAATATACAGTTTTAATAGTCAAACTTAATTTTTTTTATATTTACAATTGAAAAAAAAATGAATAAGAAGAAGATACACATTGGCCCAGTTACCCCTAGAACTTGGGGCAACTGGGCCATAAGGGTCTTAGTTTGAGACAAGCTATTGTTATTTGAAGTGAAGCAACTGGGCCTGTTTGCATTATTTTTTTATTATTTCATAATAAAATCATAGATAGTCATTTAAACCACTCCATAGTTGAGTTATTGAGAATGTAAGAGAACTCCAACAAAACTATTTGGTGTGAGATTAATTAAAAATTTTGAAATAACATAACTTATAATAATAATAATAACATATAAAAATCCAATTTAAGGTAATTGCTAATACTCAAGTATTACAACAAGTCATTTGAACCACACCCTAGTCGAGTTTTTGACAATGTAAGAGAGTTCCAACACACCAATTGGGTTGAAATTAAGTAATAAGTATGTTGAAACAATATAACAAATTAATAATAATAACTTAAGTTACTAATACTAAAATATAACACTGCATAACTTTATTTAAACTAAGTTACTTAACTTAAAAATTATTCAATATTGTTCTTAAAAACTGCAATACTTAAAAATTGTTAATAAATGTTCGATAAGTCACTTAAATCATCAGTGAAGCTGATCATATTTTTGAATCTAGTAGAGCTGCTGTTAAAGGGCTTAGATACTTTTCTTTCTTCTTCTTCTGTTTCGATAAACTTCATGGTTTGGGAATGTCGTTTGAAAAATATGACATCATATTCAGTATTTGTTTGGTTTGTCACTTTTGCTATGTACAGCCTGAAATTTTCTTTTGATTTTCCGAAAACTTTAACAACACACTATTCACCCACTTCTAGTGAGTTCAGATCACATTCATCTATTTCTTCATCAGAATCACTCATAAAATCATAATCGTCGTCAATGTCACATACTGATAACTGATCACGGTCTTCACTTGTTTCGTTATCAGTATTGTCAAGTTTCTTCTTTTTAATTTTGTTCTTGGTATCATGATTAGAAATGTTTAGCTTTTCAAACTCTTTCTTCTTTTCTTTTGCTGCCTGTTTGACTTTCTTTCTATTTGTTACCTCCTGCTTTTCTTTTTCTTCATTTTCCTTCATTAATAAGTATCTCAGTGATGTAATAATTTCGCAGTTGGTAACAAGTCTTTTGCGCTTTTTATCAGATGTTTCAGAAATTCTTTCTTTCTTAAGCATGTCTAACAATAGTTCTTCAAAACTTTTGCGACATCCTCCTGTGGATGTACTGGCTACTTCCGGTAGTTTTGCAGCCGTGGATGTAGTAGCTTGCTCAACTTGCAGTGGAACTCTATCTGGAGGAGCAGTTGTTTCTGGTGACACTAGGTCTGTTAAGAAAGAGACTACTTTTGTGAATCGTGTAGATATAACATTATTGGTGCTGTGTCTGTAGTATATTTCTTGTGGCATTGTAGCTACTTTTGGCACACAGTTGTAGGGTTTAATTCTTGTACCTAGATCAGTTTTCTTGAATACTGAAGTTGGGATTGCTTTGTTAACCCCTGTATCGAATCATAAATTCCAGTAGTTTCAAAGCCATTGATAATATTTGTTTTGGGCACATCTTGGGCCAGTCTGGTTAAAAGTGACACAAATTTCTGTTTAGGGATTTTTTTTACGTGGATATGCCCTTTGCCATTTACATAATTCTTGGTCCCACTTGGTCTTCAGGCTTTTGAAAACTGCTACGTCCAAAGGTTATAATAGATGTGTAGTATGAGGAGGTAGCTTCATAATGGTGACTTAATTTTCCTGAGCTAATCTAATCAGTAAGGTTGAAACATGAGTAGTATGGCCATCATAGATTAACAGTATTGGTCGTTCTTCACCTACATTCGGTAAAAACACATCACGAAACCAATTAAAGAATTATGTTGTTTCCATCCAACCCCTGGCTGAAACTGCGGTTTGTGATGCAGCATCTTGATCAATCCAGTTCTCCACCACATCCTTCCCTTTAAATACACACAGTAGTGGAAGCATTTTCCTTCTGCAGAACAACACTGATGTGTTGTCACGCCCAGATGTACTCGCTTTACGCTTACTTTTTGCACCGATGGCTCCAACAACTCTAGTTTTGGATGGGTCGTGACAAAATGAAGTTTCGTCACAATCGAAGATCCTCTCTGGTTTTCCATCAAGATTCAGTTCTTTTAAGGTTTTTGTTAAAACTTCAAAAATTACTCATGGGTTGATTTGATCGCACCTTACATGTTCAATGCTTTGTGCTTTCTTGATTGACAAGCGATGCCTACTTCTAAAAGATATAAACCAGTCAACACCAGGTCTGTGTATCTGCATGATGTTGTTTTGTCTCATGTAAAGTTGAACGAGATCCAAAACTTCATATCGAGACAAGCAAAACCCATTTTTATCCATAACTTTCAAACAGTTAAATATTTCTTCTTCTTCAGCTGCAGATAAGAATGATTTAACACCATCACCAACCTTACCATCTCTTGAAATGAATCCTTAGTGTGCCCAGAATACGGTGTTTTAGAGTAGACCTAATATTATAGCACGTAGCAGTAGTAGTCTTATTCCCATTCCTAACATCTTCGATGGCTTTTTAGATCTTCTTCAGAATAATTAGCACCAGCTCCTTTGCGTCTTTCTGATATATGTTCTCACCGTCGTCTAACAAAGAATTGTGAAATTAAGCTAGATTAAAGTAAATTTAGCTTAGATATTAATTATTTTTATAGTTAATATTTTAGTTGAAACTAGTAATCAACTAAAATATTAACTTACAATAAAATGTAAACAAAAATTAAGTAAATTCACAATGGAAAAATAAAATAACTTTAGTAATGAATTAAAAAATATCATTACTTTATTTTAATTAAGTTATTAATTTTAACAGTTCAAGTGAAGATGGAAACCAGATCTATAAACTAGAGTGACATAGTGAGAAAATACTTTCCTTACCGTAATTGTAAAGTAAAAATAACAATAATGATATTAGTTTTAACTGGGTGCTTGACCCAGTTACACATGCCCATTTAATTTCTGTAAAATTTTGGGGTAACGACCCTCTCAAGCTTATAGCCTAAAAGACAACATGTGCTATCAATAACATTTAAAGTTCTACTATGGTTCTAATTTATGCTAAATTAACTGTAATGTTGATAATACTTACATTGAACCTGTAGAGATTTAAAAATCAAGATGTTACCACGTTACAATAAATATTGACAAAATTTAAAAATAGCTATACGAAAGCCACAATACTTGCAGACATGAGACAATTGTTAAGTGAGATACTGTCTAAGTGCTATCAACCTCCTGAAGTGAAATTAATAAGTTTTATGGAAAATAGTTACCTAGATATAACTTACCTTACTTTCTTGAGAATTTTGCGATGTACGCATCGTCACCAAACAAAGACACAAAAACTAAGCTGCCATAATAACCTACCATGCAGCAGGCTGCTTATGAACATTAAGGGCCGGTTCCACCAACTCTGATTAGTACCTTTAACCACGATTGGTTAAACTAATCAATAATTTGTGTTCCACCAACACGTTAATCCTGTTTAAAATGACTTAACCGGAGTTTCAGCTAATTGCTCGATTTTGGACGGTTTAGTTTAACTAAACACGATTAAAGCAAGTTGGTCTTGTGCATTGGTGAATTTCATCGATTTGTTTTTGTTTGGTTTCAAGGTAACCTAGCTCTTTCCTCTCGTGTATTCGATTAATTTTTGTTGATGTTGGAATATTGTTATAATTTTTTTTACTCCATCTTAAAATTATTATCGTTATTGTTATTTCTTATATTTGTTACAAAAGAAGTAAACATGTTTGAAAACATGCTTTCATCATCCAACAACAATAGAATAACAAGCAATATATAACAAATGAATAACAGTACAACGCAAATGAAAATGTTGAGCCCTTTAAAAACAACGATGTGAGACCATACAAAGAGAGGTTGAGGTAATATGTTGTGTTGTTCTCGCGTTTTGCGCGGGTTTTCTTGCCTTCAAATCCCATGTGATCATGTGCCGACCAATCAGCACGCTTCACGTCTAGTTTACGAGAAAACGATCCATTACAACTAATCATAGGTTTGAAATGCATTGTGGAAAGTAACTCGGTTAATTTTTTGATTAAATTAACCACGGTTATTTAAACGGCGCATTGATCAGAGTTGGTGGAACCGGCCCTTAATGGGAGAAGTGTAATCGCGACATTTGCATGAGGCTGCATAAGGTCCAATTATTTTATGAAGTGCTGAGAATATTTGCAATGACGACTGTTCGTAAAGGAAATCATTTTACGTGTACTAAAACATATTATAGTGCTCATGGCGAAATGGCCAGACACGCAAAAATTGGGAAAATACTGTGTTTGTGTTTTATGACTGAGTGTCTGCAGAATAAACCATTAAAAGAAAATCCTGCAGGAAATCTGTGTGTCGCGCATTGGACAGACGGTATTGACATTAATCAACCGTATATAGTTTCCGGTGCTCGTGTGCATATATTTTCCTATTCTCCGGTAAGCGAAATTTTACCTTATATTACTGGATTAGTGTGTGTGAGAATAGATAAATTGTGGGATTAGCAGATAACAGCAAAGCGTACGACTGTGTTTTTATTTTAAAGAAATGATGAATTCTTCAGCATAAAAATCCTAAGCCGGAGCTACTGGCATAAACATTATCTTTTGAAAGACGACTTGTTAATCTAATGTATCAAGAATTATAGAATCTATTCTAAAAATTTACTGCCAGAACCAATTTAATTCAAAGAATGCTGAACATTGAATCTGCAGTCTTTTGTTTAGAAGAATTTCTTACAATACAATATTAGTTATGGAAAGCTGTTTATTTAGAATATGAATAATACAAGTACATATATTGCTCTACTAGCATTTGTATTATTGTCTAAATATAATATATACATATTTTCATTCAAAATTTTTTTAATTGAAACTTATTAAAAAGAATATTAAAGAACAATCAATTTTATGTAAAAATACTCTTAGTAAAATAAATAATTGTACTAGAAATATCTGTACACACCTTCCATATTACATACAAAATAAATTAAAAGAAATAAAATCATTTTATTGACATTTTTTAAGAATAATTATAACCTCTTTTATAAAAGTTCATTACAAAATAGTAACCTTGTAAACGCAAATCAATAATCTATGTCAAACAGACGTTTAAAACTTCATGACAATTAATAGACATCTAGATAATGCTAACTTAAATTAAAAGAAATAAAATAATTTTAATTTCAATTTTTTATAACTTTATCCTCTTTTATACGTTCATAATGAAACAGGCAAAATTATAAAACAAAAAATAATCTATGTAATGACTTAAAACTTCATGCCAGATAGAGATTATAGACATGTTAACGTAAAAAAAATTAAATCCGCTTCTAAACAAATGTATAATATATCAATTTTCAATCACATTTATTTAATTTTACACTATTTCTACATTAAAATTTTATAAAAAATTTATGTAAAATAAAATTTTCTTTAAAAAATACATCTACACTTTTTCTTGTAAAATTAATCGTTATTCTCCAATGATAAATTTGATCCAACACTTAAATTCACAATCGCTAAATTACTCGTATACGTCGCATTAATCATCTTAATCATATCCATATTTTTATATCTTTTAAATATCATATTTTAAAATATTTGATAAAAACCAAAAATAATAATAAAATACATATAA